>KN837077.1:1790643-1837239 GCA_000827215.1 Sphaerobolus stellatus SS14
TTTCCTTTCGGAGTTAGCGTTCCCGTTTCCGGACGGTATATAGTGGGCTCACTCTGGCAGAGGCAATCCAAGTCTTTCTCTTTGGATTTCCCCTCTGCTAGGTGAGATTCCCTTCGTGTGTATGTATTTCGTTTACTTATATATCTTTGGATTTCCCCTCTGCTAGCTCTGCGTGATGTCCGCTCGGCTTCGAGGGTTGCCCTTACAGTAGTATTGAAGTCCAATTGTACCAGGTCCGGGGAAGACTAATAATAGTCTTATGGAATAGTGGAGTGGATAGTGTGATAGAAGGAAGTATGTGGGCAAAGGTGTTGCCCTCAGGATCAAGAAGAAGTCGGGATGTGGGCAAAGGGTTTGTTGTACAGATACGAAGATGAGGTGAGAAGTGAAGTCGAACGAAGTAAGTTAGGAAGTCGAACGAAGTCCAAATGAAGCTCTCCGAAGGTATGTGACCTTCTCCGAAGCTTCATAGAGGTTAAACGAAGTCACGTATTGTGACACTTAAGCACGGGGCTTAACACTGTCCAACTTAGTGCACTGTGAGAAACTATTTCTGAGGTTTTGTAACTGTTACTTAACATTTACTCGTTAGGGCAATTAAAAACCAGCGTTTATAACAGTTAAATAACAGGGGGGTCCGGAGGCACGGGAGCCAAGCATTTTTAACAGTTACAAAATACTAAAAAAACCATGTTTAAAACTGTTTAAATATATTCAATAAACTATCAGTCCCAATCATCATCCCCAGGTTCCGCTGAAGCTATTGGGGTAGCCGTGATGACAGTGACACCAGCAGCACCAATTTTGTCATCAAAACCAACCAATGAATATTTGCTTTTGGGAGGTTCTATCAATGGAAGCTAAGCGGGAAGACCATCTAACAGTCCTCGAAGAGTTACCAAACAAGATTGAATATTGGGTGACATCTTGGAATAGACCATATCATGCATATAGGGCTGTATATATAAAATTAAGTTTTTAACACTTATAAACAGGCATTTCAGAGACGCGGACTTCTCAACTGTTAATAACAGTTAATAACCCAGTTAGAAAGTAGGAGTTTAAAACTCCGGACTTTCTCCTGGCGCACTAGTCCAACTACTCCACTGTTGATCTGAAGTGTACAGCATAAAGCTGCTTACTCAAAGCTTTCTAGGAATTTTTTTATTTAAGCTCAAAGAGGACTATGAGTCTGTATTTTGAGTATAGGATATAGCAGCTTCTACAAGATTCCCTAGGAAATGCAGTCCCGGTCTGACCGGCTGAGGACGAGTCTCACTATGTATTCTAGTGCAAAGAGTCTTAAGGACGGTTGCTAGGTATCATCATTCAAGAAACATAGATATTGTAGAGACTGGAGGTGAGGAAAAACAGATTGGACTGTGGAGAGAATATGAAGTTACGGAAACGCGAACCTTTCGTAAACATGGAGCGTGGGAATATGACGGGAGTAAAGTTGTTTGCTCCATCCCGGAGGCTCCCAACAGGTTCTGAGCTCATTTGGAGGTAAGTATATACTATAGGAAGATTATATATTGACTGGAATTTATTCAACATTTTCTCGTATTTATTAGAGCCGCATTTATGATGGGGATATCGAAAATTGCTGGCATAGCTCGGAATTGAACCACGGGCTTGTGTGACGATAGCGCTTACAGCGCCTGCTATTTTGAAATCCTTCCACGGGGTTCTCGCCTACCGTACCAGCGGTCAATAATCGGATCACTCCAGAATCGCGATAGGAAATCCGCCACCCCAGCGCCTGTGAAAGTAAGCCGTGCTTGCCGAATTGAAATTGGCTAAAATAAATTAGTGTATATAAGGCTGGAGGCATCCTTGACTCAGACAATGAGTACTTCCGAGCTCGTCTCAAACCGCTCCACAAAACCATGGATCTATATCAATGGACATCCCGGTATTGGCAAGCTTACCATTGCGAGAGAGCTTCAGTATGTATATATGCCCTCATTATCGGGCTTCACGCATCTGACATCGATTGACACACAATAGAAAGCTAATTCCCAACTCAAAAATTGTGCATAACCATCTCATCATCGATCTATGTCGGAATATCTTTCAACAGGGGTCTCCAGAATACGAAGCACTCAGGACAACTGTGGTGAGCTAAACACGATTTTCTGCTCGTTGTTGTCATTAATTTAACGACTGGTCAACATAGCGTACGCAAATCCTCACCTCTATGACATCTTCCGCTTCTCGCTTCACAACAACCTACCTCTTCACTGGTTCCCACATGACTGCCGAATTCAATCCCATTGGCGGCAGCGTCGCTTTGCAACATTCAACACATGCTGTTGATGAAGGTGTTCCTTTCATCTCTGTCATCCTGCGTTGTGACGAAGAGGAGCATTTGAAGAGGGCCACTATGGAGGAAAGACAGGGGAAGAAATTGACTGATCTGACTAAGATCAAAGCGATCAGAGGGATGGATGTGTTCAGATTTTGGGATGTGGATGGCGTGAAAGAGATTGAGCTAGATGTGACGAAATTACAGCCTGCGGAATCGGCGAAGATAATATTGCAGTTGGTTGATGATAAACTGCCCTAAATTTTACATAGGCAGGGATATCGATTCATTGAGGAATGTCCTTGTATTCATTTCATAGATTCCGAATCATGTCTACAATGTACACCCCCTTCATAGTCTCTTCGTTTCTTATATTCATATTTCGATAACTATAGCAATTCCACGACAAAGGACAGCAAAGTAGAAAGCAGTTTCAAAGCATATACGGAGCATGATGAATGCGCTTTCTACGAGAAGACATATCAGGTTAAACGCGGGTCCCCATGGCATGTCCATCTTTCCCATGTTTACACCTTTCGGAATGCTTCCTTGCGAGATGAGCACGTCCAAAGGATTTGTCACTGACAACGGAGAATATGCAAGATGTTAGTGTGAATTTCCAAGCGCAGAATTATCTGGGTCTTACCATATGGGAGCATATATGCAGGCTACTAGGGCCATTTTTCTAATGACATGTTTCTTTGCGTCTCCTGGTGTTCCAAACTTCGTCCTACTATAAATTCGAATGAATAAAGGAAATGATTAAATCAGACACAAATTACCAGTTGGTGCATTGGAATTTACCGTCTTCTAAGGGTTTTAACAACGTGCAGCTTGACTTCTTCCTGGGATTGAATGTACTGGGATCTTGAGACCTATTAACTTGATCTGCCATGGTGGGCATACGAGGGAGGGGTCCTGAAAAATATAGCAGGAGTCCTTGAAAAGTGACCAGCCAAATAATCACCTCCAGGAAGCTGAAAGTTAAAGTACCAATAATCATTGGTGGGGTCTCCGAAAACCTTCTTTTGATCATGATTTGGATTGTCCATGCCATTGTACATGCTAGTATTTGCATAATATCCTTTACATGAACTATGAGGGCAGTGCACTTGGCAGATTCAGACACACGGCTCACTGTTAAACGGAACATTAAATGGATTGAACGGGACAACGTCTTGCTGGTTCCTAGTTTCTAATCCTAGGTCAAGCGACGCCATCATAAAGGTGCTGTTCCTACTATTGGGATTATAGTAGCCATCCGGCGGCCTGGTAAATGGACGCATTCCCTCAGCGGCTGTAAGTGATAGATCAGCATGCATATAGAGGCAGACAGTCGTTCAGATTTAGGAAGAAACACACCTCGGCGAGGTTGCCACTTGTAGCTGTTCATGTTATCTTCATGATTCGGATTCGGAGCAGTCAAGCTACCGGAATAATACATAAAGTCTCTATGAGGCCTATTGCCTGAAGTATATTATTATCGACACGTTCCAGCAACGTGTTTCTGAGAATTTCTTACCGACACCGCCACTAAAGAGTGCACTGGTAGTCATCGACTGGCCCATAAACGTCCTATCGGGAATGCTATTGATTCCCAAATTTGGGTAGACGTTGCGGTGAGCTACGCAGTGTCAGTAGCCAATATGTTGTAGGGCATTAAGGAGAACATAACTCACCAGCCTGCGGCCAACCAAAGCTAATACCGTCAATAGATGTGTTCATTCTGCTTTCGTATGAGAGCAGAAGCCTGTAGAAGTGTGATTAACAAAAGATAAATGTTGTGTGCAGTGGCGACGACACGAGGCAAAGGGGCGTAAGAACCGCCTGCACGAGTCCCTTAAACTTATATTTCCGCGCTCAGATTTCTCAGCAGATAAGAGTGAATGGAAGTTCCAAGGGGATCCAAATATTCCTTTGCGCAATCGCCCACGGTACCCAGAATGTCCTATTTGTGACCCTGCCTGTCACGAATCTGGTCCAAGATCAAAAGGGCGGTGCCAAAGACATACACTTTGAGAAATTTGGGCCTGCTTTGCCAGGAGCATAGGAAACTAAGCTTCTAGTCAATATATTATCCAGTAATAATAAATTACCCCTTATCACGTTATCTTCCCTGGGCCCACAGAACCCCTGCTGTCAAAAAGGTGACCCAAACCTTATGTAACTTAACAAGTCAACTGACTCGGAATGTGAACGAAATCTAAATGCGTGAGAAGACCTGTTGTAGTCCAATAGGGGCTTTAAAAGATCAGTGGGCATTTAAGTCATAACCGAAGCTAAAATTATGAACTTGCACGAACAAAAGATGTGGACAGTGGCGAGTTACAGCGCGTAGGTTAAATAAAAGGTATACCAAGGCTCCACTTCCATCCAGTTCAACAGCACTGTCAATTTTGAAGCACTGCAATAACTTCTCAAGCTTCTTCCATCGCAATTTCTGGCAACAGAACGATCCACGCACTACCCTCAAGACTATGGATATTAATAATGTAAAGTCCACTGGCCCCAGTGGCAATCGAGTGGACGCAACGGTCGCTTCAGCAACAGGACGTTCCAGAACTCCTGCTGCTGCACCAAATAGGTCGACTTTATCGTCAAAGACTCGTACGCGTATGTCTTCCTAATTTCGAGCGTATTTGTTTCTGACGCATTCTTTAGGCCAATGTCGGTGGTGTACGCCATATCATCCGATCACAGAAGGTAAGTCTATACCGCCCTCATTGACTTCGTCTGAAACTGATAATCTGGCAGAGCCCTCAAAAGAAGTAAGTTAAAAAAGGATCCGATTATTTTTTCTTTGCTTACTAGTTGTCTGGCAGGACGATTCCGAGTCGGATGACGACGCCTCCAAGGAGTCCTTTAGTTCCGAGGACTCAGATGATGATTCCTCTGTCCACAGCGATCGCTGTCCGAGTCCCCCTCCAACAAACCATATTCTAAAACCTTTAGATCGTGGAAAGAATACGCGATGGGGCTGCATGGGATGGTACTGTACCTTCTAGTCACCATTCTACATGGGAGACTAACAATCCGTCATGGTTTTAGCGATGCTGTCTTCTCCTCAATATCTGGTGGTAAAGAGCACGTCATTGAAGAACTGCACCTATTTGTTTGTAGATTCTGGTAAGCCAATGGGTTATTACTTATCTCAACCTTCATGCGGAATACGGGTTTGGTTTCAGCGGCTACAAATTCCGAACAAGCGACTGTGTCAAGAGTCACGAGCAACATCAACATGGCAAGGTCTTAGCGGGTAAGGCCATTTCCTTTTTCTTTCCAGGTATTCCATTGGCTAATATTCTCAGCAGCTACTTTTACCGGGTAGAAGTCAAGTAAATAATGAGTGTTGGATATTAGCTTCTATAAGTTGTCTACCTCTGATTTTGCTTATTTGGAAGCCATGTAAGATAACTCAAGACACAACAATGTATCTGTTGCTGTGTTTGTGCCCCCCAATCACAGCGGGGATTAAAGTGTTTTCTGTGGGAAAAAAGCGAGAAAATATGTGCCTAACATGTGATATTTTAGCTCAGTTTTTTTCTGAAAAATACTGAAACCAAACAAGGAGTATTGGCACAGGTTTTCCCAAGCAAAACCAGTCCCAAAACGGTGTGAAAAATCAACAAAGGTCGAACAAAGGTTGAATGAAAATGACAAAATGAAGTTTTCTTTCAATCTTTGTCCCCTTTGTGCAAGGTCTTCTTTCCTTTGTAGCCACTGTATTTTTTGCAATAAGGGCAAAAGAGAATCATGTGTCTTATTAACATATTATATCCAAAAATACTGAGAGAATACTTTATCTTTTCTTTAAACCTTTTCTCAGTATTATCCCAGGGAAAACTTTTGAATCTCTCCTGTGAATGCTTAGTGCTTAGTGTAAGCCTGCTGACTTACAACACGACCTTTAGTTACCTTTTATTACATAATGATGGAACCATTACAGTAGATTTTCATTGTTTTACTTATACCTCCTGTACCCATCGTCGTATCGTCTTGTTCAATAGAGATACATTGGTCCTGTCATCCGTGGATCGACAGCAGTGAGGCTGTATCATCAGGCAGCCTTTCACTTAGTAGTCATAAGAATGATGTCGCAACCTGCCCGGCGAGATGTGCATGCTAACCCAAACAAAAGATTGAATTTAGTTGGTCAAAGGTGTCGCGATGATCAATTAAGCTATTAAGCGTTGGGGAAAATAAGATGTTTAAATAGCTATCTTAAATAATACCGTTTTACTTATTGAGTTTTGAATCTTCCGTCGAATCTGTGCCAAGTTGAGGTGCATTCGCACTATGGTAATATTATCAGACGCATATACTACTGTAGGGCCTTAGGACATAAACAGCGCCTTCTAGGGAATAACCATTTTCGCTTCTATAAACAAGTAATGAAAATGTACTGGAATACTACAATGACTCGAACAATGTCGCATCTATGTGTATGTTGGCCCAAACCTGCACTCTGCCATATGTTTTTGTAATTTTTTGTTTTCCGCGAATCTCAAGTCACTTAATGGTGAAATATTGAATAAACCCCACGTTTATGGTAATAAAGAAGAATTTCTCACCATTGCGGTGCATAGAGACAAGAGAATATTTTCATATGCCCGGTCGCATGATCCTTCGCTTTGCAGGAATTTTCGAAGATTTCTCCACTTTAGTATCAGTAAATGAGCATGGCCTCATTATTTCATAGCCAATTGAAAAGACATTACCAAATTAAACATTCACACGACTCATTCTCCAGGCTTGAAAGCTTGAATCGGTGAGGTTCTTCAGCTGCAGAGTCTGTTTCATAAACTAATAACCTGATTAGACGATAATACCATTACATAGATAGGCACGACGTACAGCTAGGGAGTCCGATTGGGACATTAGGCGGTGTAAAAATGTCTAGGCAGTTGAGCTGTACTTGGCCGCTTGCGGGGTTGGGATAATGATGATAGTTCTCGTCCCATCCATAGTAGAAACCTTGAAGAGAATTTGAGTGGGAGTTGTGCAGACATTACTCACTCACCGTTTATCATAGGAAAGTGACCATGACTAGTTCCATCTTCGCCAAAGTGATACAAGAGGTCGTGCCAAGATGTATTTGCTGCAGATGGTATATTCCACGAATGATTCACGTAAGGCCAATATCCTGGTAAAATACGGATTAGCCTTTTCAAATACGTTTATTGCAGCATATTGCATTCCCACCAAAGTTAGGGATTGAGGTTGACAAAGAGGATTCTACAGGCTGCCAAGTAATGTTGTCGTAGATTTGACTTGGCGTTGGCAACGGTGGTGTGGGTAAATAGGATTGCTCGTGAGCTATATGCAGCGAACCAGGTTCTTCTGAACAATTAATGAGCTCAAAATTTATTGCCCAAATCAGCCTCTTACGGTACGAATTAAACCCGCTTAGTTCTATCAACTGGGTGTTATATTCGATGGCCTGGTTGCCCGGCTCTGCTTTGAATCCCGTTAGCATGCATAAAGAAGGGTGGCGAGAATTGCATGTCTACCTGGCTCAGAACGACTGTGAAAGCCTGGCGATCCTTGCCATGGTATAGGCGGCGCATCCGGAACATCAACGGCTGGATCGTCAGTTTGCCAGTAATGATTTGAAAATTCTGACATTTTGAAGGGATAAGAGTCAAGGTAGAGGAGTGGACCAAATGCGTTTAATTTTAAGGCAGTCCTACGATCAAGTAAAGGAGTGGCCCATTTCGTGGCCTCAGACTTCGTCTTCTATGATAAATCATCGGGCTGACACATGTGGTCATTCTTTGCTTAAAAATGAAATCGGTGCCAAAATTGAACGATTTAGGTATAAAAGACTCGCCAAATTTGATTAACCAGGTCGCAAGGAAGTCAGATGGGGCAGATCTGGGTCCACTGTATCAATCAGAACCCTGACAATGGCCCAAGTTCCTGACCGGCTTTCCAAGAAGCTCAAAAGTGGCCCCAAACCTTAACGTTTGACAGCGAAGAACCGGAGGGGACCCAACCTAAAAATGGACCAATCAGAACGTGCGGAGCGTGTGTTCAATAGTGACACACCATTTACCAATATCGCCGCTTTCCAAGTTATAAGTCGAAGTAAGATGTGCTAACATTCCTCACCCTTCAGGATATTTCGTGGCCTTCAGATACTACATCTCATAACTCTCTGATCAACTTTCGACTATGCCTTCTACTGCCAAACGTTCCGAAACTTCTGCTACTACACCAAATAAGCACCAAAAGTTATCGACTTTATCGTCAAATACTCGTACATATGTCTTCTTAATTTCGAGCCTATTTGTTTCTTGACGCATTCTTGCAACAGAACGCCAATGTCAGTGGTGTACGCCATCTCATCCAATCACAGAAGGTCAGTCTATACCGCCTTCATTGACATCGTCTGAAATTGACAATCTGACAGAACCTTCAGAGGAAGTAAGTTAAAGCAGATCCGATTAGTTGTCCTTACTAATTATCGAGTCAGGACGACGCTGAATCGGACGACGACACCTTCACGGAGACCTCGTCCTGTAGTTCTAAGGACTCGGATGATGATTCATCTGTACATAGCGATCACCGTCCGAGTCCCCCTCCAACAAACCATATTCTAAAACCTTTAGATCGTGGAAAGAATACGCGATGGGGCTGCATGGGATGGTACTGTACCTTCTAGTCACCATTCTACATGGGATACTAACAATCCGTCATGGTTTTAGCGATGCTATCTTCTCCTCGATATCCAGTGGTAAAGAGCACGTCATTGAAGAACTGCACCTATTTGTTTGTAGATTCTGGTAAGCCAATGGGTTATTGCTTATTTCAACCTTCATGCTGAACACGGGTTTGGTTTCAGCGGCTCTAAATTCCGTACAGGCGATTGTGTCAGGAGTCATGAGCAACATCAGCATGGAAAGTTCTTAACGGGTAAGACAATTTCCTTTTCCCTCTCCAGGTATCTAATATTCTCTTGTCAACAGCGACTTTTATGGGACAGCCACTAAAGTCCTTTAAGTAATATCGGTGTCCTCCGTCTATTTTTTACTTCTGTATTTGTTGATTTCATTCGTATGTTGGAAGTTATGAGTGTGAAAATCCGAGGCATATGATGTACAGTTAAGACACGGTCCTTGTCACAGTACTCTGTAATTTGCAAATATTTAGACATCCAAAATATATTTTCAGGATATTATTTTATAATCGGATGCGGAGCTATTAAAAGCATGCTGGACCAGAATTTGGGAATTTTCCAGCCTCTTTTAAAGCTAGTTGACTTAGGAGGGACTTTTAGGCATAAATAGATGCCCATCACTAGTTGTTATCTCACACTGCCCCCCTGCAGCGCACCTGTACGCCACTTGACACTGTTCATATTTGGGGTGGCCAATGTACTATTATTTACCTTCTATCACTCGAATCAGCCCAGTTAGCTGTTAGCATCCAAATCAGTGTCTGAGGCCCAGTTTAACCTGGTATCTGAAGCCCTATGAAGATCTGGTAGGCTATGGTTTCTCTAGAGCAGAAAAAGTAGCTTGAGCTCTATTGGTTGAGGCAAGCACAGAGTATTAGGAGTATGTCTAGTATTTAGGATGCCTTATTGTAAGTCATAACAGGTGTTTCTGGGTACAAACAAATAAATTCTGTATTTATGAAACCTGATAGGCCTGTTTTTCACAACAATAAATTTCTACAGGAGTCATTTCTCAGGGAATTGCAGCAAGACTTTGTTGAAAAATGGATACATATATGGGAATGTTAAAAATAAATATAAAGAGATCCTGGTGAACACTTTTCAGCTTACTGTCACTAGGACAAGGAGTAGGCCTGGGACAAGGACCGTGCCTTGACTGTACCCTGTTGCCCTGTTTTTGCCCTAAGTACCCATATCTGCTTAGTACTTATAACGAGTAATGAACTTTACCGCCATAGCAATACTTCTTTATATTTACAAACAATGTTCTTGCATATTATTCCTCGGATTTCGAGTGGTTGGTCGCCAGAAGAAAACAGTGATGTCACAACCTGCAGTTACGACACGGGCACCTCGGCCCCGGGTCGGCGAGCCTATTTGACGATCACTGCGAATTTCTTTGTAATCTCTAGGCTCTACTGCCTTAAACACCGCATCTCAAATGTCCATTTCTGCCCCAGAGAGCACTCTACCATATCCTCCTATTCACAAGGGGAAGAAGTTCGTAGTTCTTTCGGATTGGTGAGCGATGGGAAGTTTTCAAGTACGGGATACCAGATGTTAAAACTCATCCATCGGTTAGGGATGGCACGATCACCACTTTAGATTCGAATGATTGTGAGTTTGTTTGTTTGTATTTGCTGATTTATCGTTCTGATCGTAATCGATGTTACCCTTCCAAAGTACTGACAGACAAGCTGGGGTTCGGCGAAGAGAAACGCAGAGAAGCACACGCAGATATTCTTTCCGAGAAAACAACTTTTAGGTGAAGCTTCAGCTCCATTGATAAGCATTAAGGATGTCTCTGCTAACCTTTATTGACGATATGGTGCTATCAGAGATGGCTTTAAGTTAATGTTGGACAGCATACCTAACACCGTGGACGAATGCAAAGAGGTTCTTAAGAAGGGTAACTTCGTATGAAATGCTTATAATATACCTATCTAACTATCGAAACATAGAGGTTACATTAGAAAAAGGATTCAAAGAATTTTACGAATGGACGAAAGCCAATGATATCCCCTTTATTGTGATCTCTGGGTGTGCATTTTGAAATTGAGCATCTAAACGCTGATAGAATATCCACTAAATAGTGGTATGGGTCCATTTATTTATGCTGTGCTTGAGAATTCTGTGGGAGAGGATAATGCAAAGCAATTTGAAATAATCTCCAGTGACATGAAAGTTCACCCAAACGGTACTTGGGAAATTCAATATCGCCACCCATCCAGGTAGGCATCGATGGTCAATTAAGCATTATTGCTGAATTTTTGCAGTGGATATGGACACGACAAATCGCAAGCTATTCTCCCGTACCGGAACCTTCCTGATCCGCCTCTTCTTTTCTTCTTCGGAGACGGTGTGTCTGGTATGTTATGTGATCCCTGTATACTATTATGCGTGCTCAACCAGCTTTAGATATGTCGGCTGCCCAACATGCCGATGTACTCTTCGTCAAAAGGCCACCAGGCGAAGAAAGTAACCTCGCAGCCTACTGCCGGAGAGAAGGCATACCTCATATTTTGTTCGACAATTTTCAACAGGTTCTGCCAATAGTAGAGGCTATCGTAAAAGGGGAATTGACGAAAGAAGAAGTTTTGAGGAAAGGGAAAGCTTTTTAGAGCATTGATTGTATGGGTAAGTATTCGTTTTTATTGCACGGAAGTGTATGGGGCTGACGCTAGAAAGGTTACAATCATGTATATACAATGTCTGTCCTCTGACACCGAAATAGATTTATACCCGGAGGAATTATTTGGTCGGCCTTGGCCCTTGGGTCGGCCACCTTGAATCTCTATCACCGCGCGTCTATTAATAGTCTTAGAAGCTGGGAGTTCCGTTACGGAGATCGCCTAAAGATTCTTATCCCTTGACGGGGTGCTCAGGTGAAATCATCAACGGAGCTAACCTCCAATTCTTTAGCCTTTAAATTTCAGATAAGTACATATATGTATAAAGGTCGGTTGAAGATGGCTTAGCTTATTCAATATTCAGGCATGAAGGCGATGCAATTTCGGAACGAGGCTGCGCTGAGCCGATCGCTTGGAGACACTTTGTTATATTAGATTACATCCCGTTTTATGTTTACTACTGGTCTCTTTATGCCTATAGCTTAGAATGGATCTAACTGTTACACAGGGGCGTGAGTTTTCTTATACCTTCCTTCTAACAGATGAATGCTGACATGCGTCTCAGATGCTGTAGCAAAGTTCTCACTAGTCAGAGCTTCGACGTCGCTATTGTACGATTATTGTCAGTCAATTGCATCTATTATCTATTTCTCATAATTTATATGATTTATTGATAAGGCCTAACCCTACCAAACGAGGTTTGGAATTTTAAAATTTAGCACTGTACGTATGTCCTTAGCTCCGGAACGTAGGTACAGTACATTTGGAAAGCTCATTAGAGCTTTGGGAATGTGCTATTCCTTTTGGTAGGCCCCATCAGTTTAAAATTTGTCAATTTTTCTAACGCTACCTAGATTCTATATTTCGCTATATTTCAGATACTTTCGGACGTATTCGGCAAGTCCTTTCCATCAGCTGACTTCCTAGTGGGCTGTAACCCAACAAACATCCCATAGTTACCTTTTCAGATGTGGTATCCGACAAAGTGAGTTTCCTTTCGTGTCATAGGAGGGTATCTAAAGAACTATCCAGATGTAAGCTTCTCAGCTTTAATGCTAACCTTATCGTTTATTTATTACCATTTTCAGTTGCGAAGGATATTTTCTTTGGCATGACGTCTTGTATGTCTCCCAGGAATATCTTTAGCTAGTACTAAATTAAATTAACTTGCAATTTCTGGAATGGTCGTACTCCTTGGTCAAAGTGAGTGACAGAATATCTGAACGTCTTCTTTCTAATAGTTTTTCAGTAATTCTACTTGTTCGGGTATGACACAAACGCTTAAATCATTGCACGGCATTCATGGGAAGTAATAAATAGGTACATGCCGTTTATAACCAGAGCCACAAGGTCACAGGATCGCTGGTTTTTCTGATAGGAATCAGCATGGCTTCATCTCTTAGCTTCGATGGTTACGAATTTGCTTGATTGTCATTCGTGAATTCTAATACAATATGTCTTTGTAGTTATCGCAAGTCGCGTCTACGGATCATGCACCCTAATCAGCTTTCCACACTTCGGTGTCTATGCATGGATACCATCAGTGGTTGTTGAAACTGTGTTTTGTGGTGCAATCATACACAAGACGTGGCAGCTACTTCAAAGCGAATATGATTCACCTTTACTGAGGAGATAATTATTCGATAGGTGCTTAATTTTTGTGTCCCTTTTAATTTCTTTTTGAACTTTCTGCAGCTTCCTTTATTACATAGGGTAATTTGAACGACCACAACTTGAATGATTAAAGGATGACTGACACAATCGGGTATAGTGTTGAAACGGCTTTAATACTTAATGTTGTATGTTGGATCGTCGCGCCTAGTAGCTTCTACGAAGCAACTCTCTGGTGAGACGACCATAATTTTATTTAAAATAAGTTTCTTACCAGGTCAACGTTATTATACGTAGGTGTGACGTGGTCCTACCTGCAGCTATGGGCAGCCGCCTTTTGCTGAACATCCACGAAGGCACTTCTGCAGGAGTCGCATCGACCCTAATCTCTGACCTGCATGTCACGCAGATTTAGGATAACATCGGATGACTGACGTGGTATTTTCTTTCTGTGATGTATGTGTTTATACCCTGATACAACCCTGATACTGCATTCGATGGCTACGGTATCACATCAATGCGAACCTGTTAATATTCTTGGAAGCTGGGAGTCCTTGGGAGTCCCGTTGCGGATATCACCTTTTCTGGATGTTTATCAAATGAACTCTCAATGCAGGTGCACAAAAACAGTCAACATTATATTTTAATATCTACAGTATATAGGTGGGTACCTGATAATGCTTGTTCCCGACACAGGCTCGCGATTTCCTCTTCCTTGACGGGGCGCTCTGGCCAGATCATCAACAGAACAACTTCCAATTATTTAGACTAAGTTTAGATATAGAGTCGACTGAGAATTTTGAATATAGCTTGACCCAAGGTTACCCATCTTTGGGCTGATCCGCGGGTAAATATTTTGTTATATTAGATTGATTGCATACCATTTTACATGTTCTTGAACTTCCGTATGCTCACAAGACAGAATAGATTTGACCATTGCACAAGGGCGTGAGTCTCTTTATACTTTCATTAAGAATACTGACCTGAGCCTCTTAGTTGCTGTGACCATGTTCTCGCTGGTAGCAGCTTCGACATTGCTATTGTATGATTATTGTCAGTCCCTATCTCTTACATCGACTATATATCCCTCATGATTGATATCATTTCTTTAAGGCCTAACCTTACCCAAAGAGGTATGAAATATTGAGATTTAGCCCTGCAAGCTCTATGGCCTAATGGCCTGCTACCTAGGTACGATACATTTGGAGAGCACGTTGGAGCTTTGGGAAGGTGCTATTCCTTTCGGTTGGCTCTAATATTCCTCAGCTCAGTCCTTTTTCTAATGGTGCATAGGGCCGATATTTGGCTATATTTCAGATACTTTCCGACGTACTCGGCAAGTTCTTTTCATCAACTGGCTTTCCTAGTGGAATGGAACTCAAACAAAAGCCCTATAGTTGCTTTCTCAGAATTAATATCGGACAAGGTAAGTTTTGATATGCCATAGTACTGTTTCAACTCATCTAAAAAGGCCTCTAGACGTAAGCTTCTTACTTTGAAGGCTAGGATCAACATTATTTATTGAGAGTTTCAGTTGCGAGGCATATTTCATTTGGCGTGCCGTATTGTATGTCTCCCACACCTATAATCCTTGTCTACTACGAACCAAATACACGTCCAAGTTCTGGACTAGTCGTATTCCTTGGTCAAAGTGAGTGATTTCCACTGAGCAGTAACACGAGAATCTAACATATTCTCAGTAATTCTATTGATTCGTGTATGACACAAGCTCGTGAATCCCCGTACCATTCACAAAAAGTAATAGATCCATGCCGTTTATAACCAGAGCCGCAAGATCACAGGAGTGCTAGCTTTTCTGCTGGGAGCCAGCATGACGTCGATTTTTTCTTTCTATATCTATGGATTGATCATGCGAAAGAGTATGTTGCTTCATTTTTTCATTTGCAAATTCTGATGCAAGATGGCTTGATAGTTGTCGCAAGTCGTGTCTATGAAACATGCACTCTAACTAGCTATCCGCACTTCGGTGTCTACTATGCTTGGATACCGCCAGTGTTGGTGGACGCTGCATTTTGTGGTGCAATGCTATACAAAACGTGGCAACTACTTCAAAGCGAGTATGATGCCCCTTTACTGAGGAGCTTATTATTCGATAGGTGCTTAATTTTGTGCCTGTTTTAATTTCTGTTTGACATTCCTGCAGCTTCATTTATTTTATAAGGTGATTCGAACGACCACAGTAGCCAAAGAATGTGCATGACTGACTCAGAAATATAGCATTGAAGTGGCCTTGATACTTAACGCTGTATGTTGGGCTGTTTTGCCTGTTAGCTTCTTCGAAGCGACACTCTGGTGAGACGATGAACATTTTCGCATTTTCTTTGAAATAATCAAGTTCTTACCGTGCATATAGGTGGGCGGCGGTCCTTCCAGCAGTTATGAGCAGCCGCCTATTACTGAACATCCATGGAGGGACTTCAACAGGAGTATCATCGACCCTAATCTCTGACCTGCACCCCTCATTCACATTTTATCAACATGTCTCACAGATTTAGTCTAAGCCTTGTATCGGACGATTGCTTTACTGTATAGATAGTTTATAGTCCCTTATCAATTCCTAAAATGTAAGAGAAGGTAGTAGTCGTCCAGAGCCTCAGGCTGGCGATTAGCCCTCCTCCACTCTTGCAGGCTTTTCTTGTAGTTTGCTTATTTGCCAATTAATTACACACACTCTTAATTTTTCCTGTCTTAAATAATGTAACAGTTTATGTAGTAGATTTCACAATAATTCTACGTGCTACATCAAGAAACAATTTTGTCGTATACACAAACAATCGTACCATCATAGGGCATCGAGCCCTTCGTAAATCATGAAACAAAATCGTAAATAAAACAAATACTTAGGAAAATCACAATTGCCAGCGCGAATTGACAACTATGTGGATATGAAACCTGGAAAATTTCGGAAAGGAAGAAGATCATCAGTAATATCGAAAAAGGCAAAAGAGGAAATAAAACTATGTAACCGTGAAAAATATTCGTAAAAAAAGCATCAGTGGCATCAAGCGTGGAAAAACGTGAAACGTGAATAGACGTGAAGAAAGAGATGGGATAGCATATGATTCTTGATCATGAGATCATTAGATATTTCGTAATTGGAGCATGAGGGCATAAGATAACTGGCATAGTAGACCTGATCAGATAGTACAACGGAGGGTCCCGCCCGCCGTGAATGCATGCATTGAGGTCTACGCAAGCAATGCGGAAGATCTAGGCGTAGCCGAAATCATCCGGCTGCGGGGACGGGGACGTACAATTCTGAGGGATTCAGGAGGACTGCAGTATAATGCATGAGTCTCATCTCAATAAAGAGAAATATGAAGCGAAACTCACCTAGTCAGTAAACCGTGTGCTTCGTTTTCCTTATTGGCGTTAAAGGACTTTCCTTCATGGGTCTTGCTTGAGGCCTTGGGAGTCTTGCGCTTAGTCCAGCCCAGGGCGTTACGGCGAGCAGCCGATCCAACCCGAGGCCGGACAGAGGGCTTGATGGTACTGAGCGGTTCATCAGTGTCATTGGACTGGTTGGCACTGTCAAAAGCGAACGGAGAGAACGGCGTAATGGCCAGAGTTGGCGGTGGCGAAACGACGTTGCCGTTGGGATGGAGAGTTTGGAGGGCGCGGGAGCGGTCATACGAGCCGTCGAAACTGCTGGGACGAGAATGAGATTTTGTGCTACTTCCTGTGGAAGAAGTTGGGCGGTGACGGGGATAAGGTGATGGGCGGTTAAGAGAGCGCATACGACGAGGACGCATATCAGCGGGAAGGGCAATGTACGTCTTTTGGGAGTGTTCAAGCAGAGCTTGCATTCCGGCGGGGTGTTTGGGCGGCTCGAAGGCTGATAGAGGAAAGATTAGCACACAACGTAAAGGAGGAATAATTAAGTACTTACTTTGCAACGCATGTAACGAGAACTGTGTATCGGGCCAGACCAAACGACTTTGAGTAATAGTCTCATCTGCTTCATTACGAAGCGCACAGTACTTCCTCAACCCAAGAACAAGCCTCTCATCCTCCCAATCGACGATCTCAACCTGAGAATCCTTCTCAGCTTCTGGTTGCGGAACGCTGGCAACGCTATCGAAGCTATCCCGCTTGTTAGATCCAAAGTCAGCGGAAGGCGAAGGCGAGTGAGAGAGACCGGGGTTTTCTTCTTGGATGGTATCAACAATGATGGAGCTACGGGACATCTGAGAGGGACGACGACGGTGACCATGTCCACGGGCGCGGGCACGAGCACGGGAACTGGATGTGCTTTGACCGGCTGAAGCGGTTTGCAAGAGGGCCTTGAGTCTGCCAATGTCGATACTGGATTGAGAGCCACCGGATTGGGAGTCTTCGGCCGAGGAAAGAGGAGGCGTGGTGTCTGGTGGTTGCGAGATCATGACGGTAGGACGGTTGCGAGCACGTGAAGAAGGAAGTGGGCGAGTGAAGGTGTTAGAGCGCACTGATGAGACCATTAGATAGAGCAAACGATGAATAAAACATTAGACACTCACCTGAAACATTGAGAAGCGACGTTGACAAATCATCTTCACCCTCCGCGCTCAAGCAACTATCCTCCAAGCTATTACGATGCAACAGCCCATTCTTCGCAAGCGACATCCGCCTCTCACCGAACAACTTGAAACTCTTGGCAGAAGCAGACGAGTTAGAAGCCGTAGATTCACGTCTAGCCAACTTCAACTCATCCACCTCATGCTTCCTCTTCTCAACACGGAAGCAAGGCGAGCCCTCAAACGACGACCCAATCGACCTCCGCCTAACATGTTCCCCACCAAGCATCGTAATCATCGTGTCGTCCTCACGCGGTGACCCATGATTCGTAACGCTGATCACAGACAAAGGACGGAACATCGCCAGTGCAGGAGGGAACAAATTCGTCGACGTCTCCGTAAAGTTGAATTGAGGCCTATTGCTCGACTCGTCGTATCCAAACACGGAATCCGAGCTCATGGACGACCTCTGTCCGGTACGATCAAAGATCGAATCCACAGTCGACCGCCTATCCTCATCCAGGATCGAATCGTACGAAGACACCTTGGCAAGTTCATTGCTACTTCCAACAACGCTCTCAGGAGGAGACGCAGAGATAGCAGAAAGCGGCATCGGTCCATCCGCCGCACTCTCGAACATCTTGTCCCCAACGCCTGGACGACCCAAGCGCGCAGCAGAGAAATCGCTCATAACACTATCGATAGAACGATCCGCACGGTGTTGTTTGAGCCAGCCTCCATTTGCATACGCCATCGCGACGCTGCTAGCAGAGCCCGACGAGTCATTCCTCTTGTGGCTGGCGTGACTGCGATTATACAAGCTGATAGGAGGACCGTTAACAGAAGTGGTCGACACGACGGATTGGTTGCGCCTGTGGCTGCGGAAGTAGAAGCTCGAGACATCGCTGTCCGTTGAGAGCCTCTTCCTCCTGCGTGCCTCATCGAACGACGAAAGCGCAGGCAAACCATCCCGTTCTTCTTCGTCCATTTCCACGCCGTAGTTGAACGGATCGTTGGATCCTCCGTGGATAAGCTCTCCATAAGACGAGATCGACGCAATGCTGAACAAAGACTCATGTCGGTCATGCGAGAACTCTTCCCTCATAATCGAACTGTAGAACCCAGGCCTTGAGGTGTTGGGGCCAAACTCGAACTTGGTTCGCATCGCACCGAAGGAAGAGAGGCCCGAGAAGCTAACGTCCGATGCATTGCGTGCATGTGAGTATCGAGCGTCGACTTGAGAGCCGCTGGTCATCCCAGAGGACATCCTTGCACGGCGCTTCGAGCTCGTGTCGGATTCCAAAGACAACTTGGCAATACGTCCAGTGGAGGGAACCTCCGCAGCCTGAGCAAAGATCGAACGAAGGATAGAGCTATCCTCCTCGATTGCCGAAGTGGAAAGGCTGCGACGACGTTGATGAGGCAAGCCCAAGTCATTTCTCCCCTTAGACGGACCGATAGGCGAAGGCGTATCGAGTGTCGAAAGTGCCGCGACACCAGGCAATTCCTGTGCAAGACTATCATCGCCCTGCGAAAGGAAAGAGAAACAATTAACACCGCATATACCACTCAAAAACCAAAACACCACATACCTCCTCATCCTCACTCCTAACCTGCTTCTCTTGTGGCCTCCCCCCAAACTTAAACGCCCTATCCAGCCCTCCATAACTCGCCTTCGCCTTCACGCCTCCCTCTCCCTCTTCACTCACAACCACACTCCCAGCTCCATTCGGCACAGGCGGCACACTCAAAAACTCGCCCAACCCTGGCATAGTCCTCACCGGCGCAGGCGTCTTAAACGCCTCCTCCAACTGCTCCACGAAACTCTGCCGATTCGCACCCCCACTCTCATTCAGCCTCGCCAATTCACCCGTGAAATCAAACGAACCCTTCGTGTCGTTCTCCTCGTCGTCGTCGGACGTGTGCGGCGAGACGCGCTCGTTGTCTGCTTCAGAGCCGGACTCAGAGATCGAGGCGGGGCCGGGGAGGGTGAGTTTGAATGCAGGTGGTGGGAGGGTGGGAAGGGCGGGCAAGATGGGGCCGGTGAGGAGGAAAGAAAGTTGGGAGGAGGGGGAGGGCGTGGGTTCAAGCATTGGGAGGAGGGACGGTGCGGGGGGGCTTGGCTGCATTGTGCGGCTCTTCTGCTGGAGTGGTGGGCTCGGCGTAGGCAAGGGTGCACTAGGCGGTAATCCAGGCGAAGGCGGGAGCGCGGCCCTATGTGTGGAGAGCATCGACGCCGTAGGGATGAAGGATAGCGTATCGGGGTCGAGGTCGGGCGAGTATCGCAGGCTGCCGCGGGTGTTGTCCTCCCTATCAGACTGCGAAAGGACGATGCGCAGCTCATCCGGGATGTCCGAATCCTCGTCTTCCTCGAACATAGGCGACTCGGGCTGTTCAACCTCATCATCATCATCATGAACCCCCATCGTCCCCTTAAAGCCCAACGCCTTCCTCGTCCTCGCATCCATCATGCTCCTCTTCACTTCCCTCTCCTCCGGCCTCACGCTCCCCTTCGAGCTCGAACTCCCCTTAACCTCCCTCCCGCTGGAACTGGAACTCCCCTTCCGACTCCCAACCTCCCTCGAACTCGTCGTCACCTCCTCTCTCTCCCGCATCTCCTTCTCCCGCCTCTCAATCCCTTCCACCACAGCCTTCACACTCCTAATCGGCACCAAATGGCTCGCCTGCCGCTTATGGCTCCGCACCTTCGTCGGCGTGTCCACCTGCGTCGAGTGTATACTCATCGCGCCAGGGCTCGACTCCAACGGGGACGGGAGGCGGTATTTCACGGGCGGTGGCGCTGGTGCAGTGGGTTGGGTTTGAGACTGAGAGGGCGATGACGTAGACCCAAACGTCGAAATCACAGACGGCGTCCTAGAAATAAATGGCGCAGCGCGCTGCCTCAACGTCGCTGATGTCGTCCGAATCGTCTCTCTCCCATCCTTCTCCTGCTGCACCTGCGTATCCACCTTCAACGCCTTCGGGAGCGGCGGAAGGGGCGGAAGCTCCATCTTCGTCGCCTTTGGAGCCTCCATCTTCAACGTCGGCACCGGCGGCACGGGGAAGAGCATAGTAGGAACACCAGGATCCGTCTTAGACCTCACAGCATACGGCCTCAAGCTCGTCACGCTCTCCGTCTTCTTCGCCTTGATCGTTCCTCGTCCATTAACGATCTTCTTCAACGGACTTTCATCCACCTCCCTTACGTCCTCTAGGCTCGGACCGGGGAAGGAATACGGGTAGGGCGGGACGGCAAACGCCGTTGGTGCGGCTGTTGTGGTTCCGGTGCTTGCGTTGTTAAGTGCGCTGAGGGTCGCATTGAACTGGTTAGAAGCAGGGTTGGCGTTGGTGTGAGCCTGGAAAATCCCCCTCAGTGACCCCGTCGGATCGAAGATAGACGTCGTAGTCGGGTCCGTAACAGCGAACGAAACGGGCCTCGACGCCTTCGAGTCGGGGGTCGCCTCGAGGTCGAGGCGATTGATGAGCGTGGCGAGGTCGTAGTTTGCTGCTTCGAGCATTGAGAGGGCAATTGCTGTATTGTAACATACTGGTCGTTAGCGCAGTTCCACATGGACGTCGGAGATAAAATGGAAGGAAAGAAGAGGAATAAAAGGAAAGAAGAGGAATGAATGGACGAAAAAGAAAACTCACGATCATCCCCCAACGTCCCCACCGTCCCAACAGTCGCAACACTCACACCCCGCCTCCTCGTGCCCAACATCTGCTCCGAAAGAGGCCGCTGCCGCATCTTCGGGAGGTCGCCAAATGTATCCGTGTTTTCGCGGCTTTCTTGAGCGGGTGGGACGGGGAGCGGTTTCGTCGTCGCGGCCTGCTGAGCGGGCGCATGGACATTGACGGCAGCGTTTGAAGAGATGGAGACACTAGTCCCAGAGCTCGCCCTTATAGTCGGCGCAGTGAACGTCGGCCCCGCATACGCCGCCCCGTGTCCGCCATTAGACTCCGCCGCGCTCGAATAGCCCCCATTGGAGTATAAAGACCCAGCCCTGTTCGAGTTGGAGTATAGAGACGCAGCCGCAGATGGCGGGACCATCCGCACCGCATACCGCACGCACGCCTCATCGACGTCGAAGTCGAGGTCGTCGCCGTCGAAGTCGTAGTCGGATTGCATGGACTGGATGGACGCGCGGACTTGGGTGCGGGGTTTGACTTCGTCTTCTCGAACTTGAAGTTGAAGTTGAGGAGGCTCTTGGACTGGCTGGACTTTAACCTCCGGCTTCACAGCGGGCTCCTCCCTCTCCCCCTCCGAGCTCCCTCTCCCACCCCCCATCCGCATAGCCAACCCCGGAAAAACGCTCATAACCGGCGTCCGCTTCCTCCCCTCTCCACTCTTCCTCTTCGTGCTCTTCCCTCCCTCCTTACTCTCCTTACTATCTTTACTCTCCTTGCTCTCCCTCTTACTCCCAACCGTCAACCCCCCAATCGACACACCCCCCCACCTCACACTGCTCTTCTTCTTCTTTTCTCCTTCCTTCCCATCTTCCTTCCCTCCTTTCTTGGATGTCGTACCAACGAAACCTTGGGAATTAGTATGCGTATTATCCTCCCCACTCGCACTATACGTGCTCCCTACCCCCGTATGCTCCCCGCTCGAATTCGAGTACGCGGACCGAGAGGAGATCGCCGACGCCCCCGAGAGTCTTGTCGACCTTGCGTAATTCGGGACAGGGACAGAGAGGGATGTGGTGGAGCCGCTGGAAGCTCTGTCTTTGTCTCTATTGGAATTGGCGTTGGCTGAGAGAGTCGAGGATTGCGCAGCAGCGAGCTGCGACGCCGACGAAACAGGCGGGGGACCATGTCCTAGCGCCGCCATGCTTCCGTACCTCCCCGTTCCTGAGCTCGATTTCGGGAGCCTCGAGTTCCCCGTCATATCCTCGCCCATCACACCCGCCCCACCAGCACCGGGAACCGCAACGCTCATAATGCTCCTCCCGGGCGAACTCAACGCGCCGACCTCGAAGCTCGAGCTCGACATCTTGCCGTACGGCTCGACGGAGGGATTGGTGGACGTCGTGAGCATGAGGGGGTTGGAGATGGTGCGTTTGGAGGGGGCGGGGCGCGAATTGTGCTTCTTCTCCTTTTCGCGCTCTTTCTCCTTGGCTTGTTCCTTCTTGAGGTCGGCCTTGGACGGCTCGGCGAACAACGACGCGGAGGAGATCGGCTGGGTGTGCGAGAGCGGGATGGAGGGCACTGCGGGGATGGGGATGGGGTGGGAGATGGATATCGCTGGGTGGGTGGTGGATGAGGGGCCGTCGTTGCGGAGTTGGGCCCAGCTTCCTATCCTCGCGAGGGACTTCATAGCGCGGAGGGCGATGCTGCCTTTCCCGTTTCCGTTGATCGTCCCAGTATTGCCGCCGTTCCCGTTCGCTGCGCTGCTTTCACTATTCTGTCGTCCCCTCACGCTTCCATAACCGCCGTTGTTGGCGGTATTGAGGAAGGCATCCGCATACCCACTATCAGGGGGCGATAATAGGCCTGGGGTGGAGCCGAACCTAGGTCTTTGGCTTTGCGTTTGCGGTTGTGGGTGAGGGTGAGGCAAGGGTTGGATGTATTGCGAGCGTTGACTCCCCGCCCCGGTGTACTGGGATCGTTGACTGCCCGCGTACTGGGTCTGGGATCGCTGACTAACGGCATATTGAGTCTCGGTGTTGTACGAGCGTTGACTCTCAGCATTATACGACCTTGCACTCTCCGCGTAATGCGCCTGCGCCTGGGCTGCGTACTCTGTTTGCGATTGTGCGTGATAAGCCGGCGGGAGGCTAGGCGATGGGAGGGGCGACGCGCCGCGGGAATGAGAATAATGACTCTGCGTGCGCGGGTCGGCGCTGAAGCAGTCGGATACGGGGCTGGGTGTCACCGTCACTTGCGGATTGCCTTGACCGGGAACAGTTAGCGTCAGCGGCTTTATCGCGGAGCCAGAAGAGGTGAAACTAGCTTTGAGGGAGCTCGATTTCTTCTTGGTGAGCGTGAGCGGGGCAACGCCGGGGTTGAAGGATGTTGGACCGGATTTGAGCGAGCTGGATTTCTTGGAGTGCAGCGTGAGGGGCGCGATGGCGGGGAGGGCGGTCGTGAAGGATGGAGCTTTCTCTTTCTCTTTCTTGGCGTCGGCCGTGAAACGGGAGAGGCTAAGGAAGGGCGTGGAGGCGGAGGCGGAGGGGTTGGACATGATCCCTTGTGTTTGTGTCGGGGCGGTGGGTGCGGGGGTAGCGTTGGAGAGGAGGAGGCCTGAGTCCAATGAATGATTTCGGGGACGTTGGGTCGGGAATGAGGACATCGTGGATGCGGGCTTTGGGGGAACTGCGCTCGCGGAAGGCGCTGTGGGGCTTAGTTAGCATATATGTAGGTGTAATGAAAGGCGGATGACATACCCTTCGCGCGCAGCTTGAACTTGGATGAAATCGTCGCGTTCTCCTTCTCCTTGCCCTTCGAATCGCGTCTGCCCCGTCCAATCGAGCTCCACCACCCGCGCTCCTTCTCCTCCACCTTGAGCTTCAGCCGATCGTCCTTCTTCTCCTGCGGCTCATCACCAGGATGGCCCTCATTCCCCTCGTTCGTCAGCTCGGACAATGCCCATCCAATGGCCTCCAGTTTCGCGCGGCTCTTCTTCTTCTTCACGACGACGATCTCGCCAATATCGGGATCGTCAGACGGGTCGACATAAATATCAATCGTAGAACGCGAACTCGCGGTCTTCTCGCCCTTCTTCTTGTGCTTCGTCTTCGTCTTCTTGTTGTTCGGGTCGCCGAGCATCGTGCCCCCGTTCACAGTCACGTTGCACGTCCCGTCGTCCGCCGACATGGGCTCCCGCGTGTTGACGCGCCGTATGACGTCCGAAAGATCCTTCTCGCGTTCTCGACCGGAGGACGTCGCGCGCGACGCCAAAAGCGCGAGCTTGCTCTTCTTCGGGACGAGTTTCTTGCGGGGGGAGGTGTCGCGTGGGGCCAACACGGAGCCGAAGGACGAGTCCGGGAGAAGGGAGGCATCGGGGGAGGGCGTGGCGTGGGTGAGGCGGATGGCGGGGATGCTGGGGTTCGCGAGGACGTGCGTTGGGGGCGTTTGCGTGTGTATTTCATAGGAGGAGTCGTTGCTCTGAGACGGGACTACGGCGCGGGCGAGGAGCGGGAGTGTGTTCCGCATGCTGGCCGGCCGCCGTGACTCAAAGATAGATAGATCTATGTGTATGTCTTGAACTTGCGTGCTTGGATAGAATACAATGCAGCGTGCAGTTGTGTCGTTCGTCAAGGATTCGTTTCGTCGTGTCGTTTCCTGGCCAAAGCGTGCGTTAGCGTTGAGGATCCCTTGGACGAAGAGACGAGACGACAAACCTCTATGGGCTCCTGTGCGCGGAAGGCAAGGGCAAGAAGAACGAGACGGACAAAGGAACGAACGAATAAAGGAGACACGGTCTACCGCTTTCCCACCACACTGCGAAACTAGGTGCAAACATTCAGCGGGATGACTAAGCAGATCCATTCACGCAATTGGCTCTCCGATCGACCGATATGGCGCATCGCCCTCGGCTATGATCTCCTTTCCTCGACTTTACTCCCGCCCCGCCGCCGCCGTCGCTATCAAGGGGATCGTCGACGCTTGCTCACCATTCTTCGCGCATCGGCAGGAGCGTTCTGGACCGGGCGCCCTGCAATGCTGCCCTATGAACACACAACAGGGCAATTGCAAATCAGTAATACCACCTCCTGACTAGGAATTCATGTGACGTTTCTAGGATGGATCTGCAGTAAGACGCGAAACAATACACACACACTGAGCGTTCTGTAGCCATCGAAGCTTAATCGATAATCGACATACTTCCCCCATTCATCGCGCACGCACACGCACAAATACTCCCAACCTCACCACACGATCAACACCCCATCCAGCTGAAAGCTGCGTCTAATTCAGGCTGGTCGGCCGCTCCGCCATATTCCCCGGATTGAAAAACAAATTCAATGCAAATGCATCAGCGCCTACTGGCTCCTCCAAATACCCCATATTAAACATCACGCGTCATGCTACGTACGTACGCCGGGCAATCTAAAGCCTGTCAAGAAATGTGCCGCCCTACATTCCAAGCTCAAATTGGCGCGAGAATACTTTTCTTATTATAGATTGTGTCAACCGTTGCAGCTTATCCCGATTCGCTGGTCGCGATGTTGGGCTGTCACACCTCGTCATGTGTGTGCAGGGTTTCCGGATCTTTAATATTAATGTTAATTGTATATTCAGGTGGAGGCTCAAAGGCCATAGGGATCTGGGCATCGATTCGGATGCAGGGTGAAAAAAAAATCACTCATTTTAATTAGCTTATAATAGTATTTCTTCCAGAGTGGCCCATGGAAAATATGTGTTTCTCTTTCAGTGTGTGCAAGAGGCAACGAGGGATCCTAGAGCGACTTATGTGCGTGTCTCTAGGTCGAACACCCAGTGTCGCCCTTTGCCCCAGTCAGTTTTAGATAGTAGGAAGTGAGCGGACCTAAGGAAAACGGATAACGGCCTGATTACCAAAGCCCATTGATGTTTTGGTGAGTCGCGACTGGCTCAGTGCTGCTTGCGCATCCGACGCCCGTTAGTTAAACCCGGCTCTTGGATCTCCTTTAGCGCCTGTATTCTGTTGAGTCGAAAATATTTTTCTACTGTATAATGATAATTCAAAGCAATTTTCTCGCCTTCTGAATAATAATGACTACGTATGTAGCTTATTTATTAATTTTAATTTTCAGTGTAGGATGCAAGATCCGACAAGAGTATCAATTTTCTTATTTCCTTTTCTTGCTCACCTGAAATAAGGTAATGCTATGAGACTGCATTGCGTCCTACCAAGGGACATTTTACCTCGAGCCCTTGGCCCTGCAGATTTTGAGATTGAATCGTACTACATAGAGCGTCAATGATGGGGCTGACACCACTACCCCCTCTCAAAGGCTCTTTTTTGAAGCCCAAATACTCAAGTTAGATGCTGCTATCCACATTACTTAGGGCCCGAGAGGCCTGCCCTTGCTGTCCGAGAGCTGTTCTGATGCTATAAAGCCCGCATTTAATACAACGTTTATCTCTCGGACAAGTCGATGAACGCCTCCGAACAATTAGGGCATTCTCGTCTCTTTCTTTTTCTTTTTGTGCTTCAACGTGCTCCCCGACGGTAATACAATATTGGCATGGGCTTGCGGAGAACACTGTGCTAGGGCCGATAATGGTATATAAGTGAGATATTGCTTCTGCTTAGGCTCTCCAGCAAGTTAGCAACAACTCCTCTTCTAGCAAGTTCTACAACCAAAGCCTCTACTACACCAAATTTCTAACACCAAAGCCTTTACTACACCAAATTTCTACCACCAAATCTATCACCAAATTTTTCAGCTTTATCCTCAACAGTCGAATCCAGTGAGTCCCTTAAGCTCGTGGTTCTTCATACATATTCTAAGCCAGGATAGGAATGTGTCAAATTACGAATGACCTCACATTATGCGGTTTGGGCATACTCAACCCTACTCTATCTGTGTTCTGCGCCAAATCCATCATTAACGCACAGGGACAGAGGGTCGCATGTCCAGGTAGTCCTAAGCCACAGGTCAACTTGAACCCTGTTACTCCCCAGTGGTGCTGCAATCGTTGTCCCCAGATCAGAGGAGCACATGGCTGGCCCGGTCATCACATGATTCATCGTTAGTCACGTTCAGTATTTTAGCAGTCAGGTCTTCAAGCCGGAGGGGAAGGGGTGTCACTGTTACTGAGCAAACGTCCAAGAAATGTATATTCATTATTTATTGAAGTATCTTGAAATAGGACATTAGCATTTATGTATTTGATATATGCAAATTGTGCTTCGAGTCCCACCCGCAAGCTGGAAAGCCTGCTTCAGCGGATACGACGAGAAATTACAGCGCTTTTCAGAATGCAAGGCGCGGCTTGATTGCGCACACATTTAGTGCCGGAGTAATTCAAAACATCAATATCTTTGCAAGGCCTCAACCGATTGCTCTGAAACTTGAGGAGGCCCTAGTTGGATAGTTTAGTGAGGGCTCCAGATAGTTAAATGGTGATATGGTCTATTATAGAATATCCAGGAGCTGTTCTGTTGATAAATGAAGAGAATCAAGGCATGCTGCAACAGAACAGCTCCTGAATATTCTATAGTGGACCATATTACCATCTAACTATCTGGAGCCCTCACTAAACTATCCAACTAGGGCCTCCTCAAATTTCAGAGCAATTGGTTGAGGCCTTGCAAAGATATCACTGTTTTGAATTATTCCGGCACTAAATGTGTGCGCAATCAAGCTGTGCCTTGCATTCTGAAAAGTGCTGTAATAAGTACTCAATATCTTCATATGCGGGTCATCATAAGAAACGTTCATGAAATTATGAGTTCTAAATACAGCTGATGAATCCGAAAGCACATATTGTACTAATAGTAATCTCGGGAACGGCCCAAACGAATTTCTCATTCCAAAAGATATTATGCATAATATATCCATGATCAATGCAGCTCAGCCTCAGTTCGACGTTCGAGTTCTAGTTCACAGCCGATGAAGGTCTGGCCCAACCAGCTTAGGACTCTGCTCCGAGCTCTTAGCAAGCAGGCATTGAGAGATCGTAAACTCATTTGAATGGTATCAAAGATGCGTAATAGAACAAATATCGAACGTCTCGACATTGGGGACCATTAGCAATAAAATAAATAAGAAATACGGTATTATTCTTGCACATGCGCATCTGACAAGCGATGATAACACCTGTGAGTTCGAACCCGGTTGTGGATATTTTTTACAGGCCCCCTCCTCTGGACAGTTGGTAAATAAAACCATAGCTCTACTACCCATTAATTTTATTTGAATTGTTTCTTACAGTGGTGTGCAAAAAGAATGCACATGTGATTTTCAGGCACTACCTCATGCCACATCAAGTGGTGACCTGGGGTATGAATACTAGGCTTATAGAGACAGTCTGAAAGTATTTTTGGAGCATAGAAACCCTGGCATTATTTTGCCTCTGGAGAGAAGTGTGATTTTCTGAAGCTGCCCTACTAAAAATAACTCAGTCTATGATTTTTTTGAGAATCAAGTGGTAAATGGGTCTTATAGTTTATTTTTTGCTCTACAATGCTGTATTAGAAACCCCAACCCAATTTTTTCTCCCTGAAGAGCTAAGGGAGGCCCAAAATGGTCACTTTTCAATATTTTACTGGGTTTTAGGGCTGAAATATTCCAAAATATTCCAAAATGGCCGTATTGTGAGCTTCAGAGAGTTCTAAGAAATGGAAATGAGGTAAGGGTTTCTAATACAGCATTGTAGAGCAAAAAATAAACTATAAGACCCATTTACCACCTGATTCTCAAAAAAATCGTAGACTGAGTTATTTTTAGTAGGGCAGCTTCAGCAAATCACCCTTCTCTCCAGAGGCAGAATAATGCCAGCATTTCTATGCTCGAAAAATACTTTCAGACTGTCTCTATAAGCCTAATATTCATACCCCAGGTCACCGCTTGATGTGGCATGAGGTAGTGCCTGAAAACCACATGTGCATTCTTTTTGCACGCCACTGTACTAGTTAAAGTCATAGACTTCCCAAATACGATTGTAGGTGAGAAGCGAACGTGGGAACTATCTACATACGGTGCCGGCTAAAGGGCTTTGTGTTTTCTACTCTTCCGTCTCAGTCGATGGCGGAAATTTCATCCTCCTCCCATAGAGGGGTTCTTTACTCGATCCCCAGCTTCAGCTATGCATATCTTCATGACAAACTCAAACGCACAGTCTGCCTCAAAAGAAGAGCCATCCAGCGATACAGCGTTCGATGAAACGGATGGTACCACCGAGATCTCGCAGTCTCATGAGGGCGGAACGATCAAGTGCATTGTGAGTGCGATTAAATAGTCTTAACTGTCGTATTTATCTTTGAATTAATATTACAGGACGAACTCGAAGCAGCCCTACATTCCGACGATTTCAACTTCACAGGAAGCTTCTCCTACGCCTCGGGACTCCCCACCGCGCCAAACCCATGCCTCGTCATCGATGGCCTCGGTCCAATTCGTCTTCCTCTTTCTACGGGTGCGGCTGAGTCACTTGTCGAGTGCGCTGGGTCGACTCCTGCAGCAGAAGGGCGTTGGGAGATCGGGGCAGACAAGATCAAATCTCACAATAAAGATTATTGGGAGCCGTTCGTTCGAGATTTAGCCTTGGATACCGTCTGCGAGGCTCTTGGGGTTGTGGTAGCCGACGATGAAGACAATGACGAGTTGGATTCGAAGCCTCGGTATGAGTTGGATAGGCTTTTGCTTTATGAAGCTGGATCGGATTCACAGTACGTTTAATTCTTTTATATATATTTAGTTATTTATGCGATTTTGCTGACTTTAAATATTTAGTTTCCTCTCTGAGTAAGTCATTCTTTCTATATTCACGACGCACGATTCACTAATAAACCCATCCAAATCAACAGTACTCAAACTCCAGAAGGGACATTCGCAACAATGCTCATTCTCCTCCCCTCATGGTACACAGGCGGTTCAATCCGCATCTCCCATGGCCCTAAATCCGAAACCTACGACTTCTTCGAAGACTCAATGTCTTCTACATCGGTATTATCCTGGTACACCTCCGCCACACACACACTCAGCCCACTAACCTCCGGTTATCGCCTCGCGCTCTCGTATAAACTCATCACGACCCGCGTGCCAAAACCAGTGTTCCCCGAGATGACTCCCGCTATCACGTCGCTCCGCCGCGTTCTAAAAAAATGGAAAGAAAACACATACGACGAGGACGATATGCCGAAGAATAAATTTATAGGGTATCTCCTCAGTAACGATTATGATGACGAATCTGATGTCCTCGGTCCGAGCTCTTTAAGAGGCGAAGATGCGCACAAGTTATCGTATTTGAAACCCATCGCGGACGAACTGGGGTATAAGATTTACTTGGGCCAGCTGCAGCATTATGAATTGGGTCAGGGGGAGCGTATCAATTTCGACGACGACAGCGCGTTCGGATACAGGCGACCGCACAAACGCCGTAGATGTGATTCCTACGACTCTGACTCTGACTCTGGCTCTGATAGTGGTCTCGGTGCGGAGGATTTCGTAATGGAGGAAGTGTATGTCAGGAACACGACCGTTCGTTTTCTTGTAGGTTTAGAGGGGCATCGGGCCATCGGGCAGCCCCTGAACATCGAAGAGATGAAGTTGGATCATAAATGTGATATTATTCCGCGCGATGCGTTCGACGGTGTGGAACCTGATAACAAGATATGTCTTGTTGATCCCAGCTTGGTACGTTTTTCATACCTGAGGGTTGTTTTACTACATTGTATCTGATCATACCTTGAATATAGTGTGATGCGGAATTGGAGTATCGTATGTCCCGCTTTTTAAATCGCTCATTGTTTCATCGGAATTCTGAATATAATATAGAATACGATCGCACCATCTTAATCTTAATTCGCAATGAGGACGTCCTAACAATCCTCTGCTCCGAAAAAGCTGGAGGATTCAAATACGGTCTCGAGCGTTTAAAACGATTAAACCACGACTCTCCAACTGACGAAGATAGGGCACTCGCGAATGCCATGATTGCCAGCATTCGACCTGAAATTGACGGCGAGACGAATACCCCTCAGCATTGTGGACCCGCCGCGCTCAAAAACGCCAAGGTTATGGTTGATTATGCGTTTAAGTGGGGTGAGCCGGAGATATGGGTTTCGGTCATGAAGAATGTTGTTGGTAGGGAATTCCTCAATAAGGTTTGCCATGAGGAGTATTTTCGCGCGTGGAATCAATTCTCATTTGAGGATATCGAAGCAGGGTATGTTTAGTAATCCTTAAGTTATTTTATTACTCGAGGACTTATGAATATCTAACAGATTTTCCGCTACTCTCTTGAGTATCCCAGCCTTGAAAGACCGACTTGATTTTATCGATAGGGTTCAAGAATATGCGTCTCAGAACAATAAGTCTGTTAACGATCAAGATTGGTACAGGACACAATTAATTGTGGCGTTGTCGACCTGTGATCCAGAGAAGATAAGCTTCAGTGACCAAGACGCGCACTTGCTCGTTAATTTGGCACGCAAGTGGGATCTGCCGTTCGTTGATGAAAAGTCAGTAATGCGCTCGTCTTCCAAAAGTCATTCTTTGATTGTGTGGTTTATTTGTTTATGTAGCGCGCTGGAACCATTGAGCAAGAAGCACGCCCTATATGGCTTTTGGGTTACGCTCGTGAAAGCCCTAGTGGAGAATAAACAGTACTTCGTCGACGTCCCAAATTCTCAAGAAAACTCCGAATCCCATTGGCCAAATTCATGCTCTGCATCAGAATTCAACGCTGTTTTGGACCGATGTTTCAACGTGATTATTCCCCGGTGGAAGGACGTTCTTCCCGTCTTCTATTATCCCGCCCAACCAAACATCGACGACACCGCCAAAATCGACCGAATAATCCAAACATGCGAGCTTGGAGCTTTGGCCGGACGTATGCCAGATGTGTGTTGCAGAGTCCTCAATGCTCTCATCGTGGATAAAACAGTGGACGTTCCAAGCCGATTCAAAACGCTGTATAACCCGCTTATTCCGAAGCTCCACAATTTTATGCAGAGCCATAATCTCACTTTCACGTCACCCCCTTTCGACTCTTTCGCAAGGAACCTCATATCATTGTATCTGCACTTCGTTCTGCGTGGCAAAGACACTGGCGCACCGATCCGGAAAATTGGATGCGATTGTGCGGATTGCGAGAATTTGGATAGATTTATGGCGAATAGTAAGAGGGAAAAAACGTTCAGGATGTCCCTGAAACGTCGCTTGCACCTGGAGTCTCAGTTGAGGTCGTCCAGAGGAAGTGAGTACTGCCAATGGACGATGATTGGCTCTGGCCTCAATGTGATAAAAAATGCGGATTTCTTAGCCAGTCTGGATTGGGAAACACGGAAAGCGGAGGCGTCGGGGTTCTTGGGTTCGCTGGGATATATAGAAAATCTGCGAGCGGTTATGGGTCCGAGGTGGATTGATGTCATGACGGCTTTGCATGGGATAAAGTCATTCTGTCTGGATCACGAACCTGGGAATGGAAGTTCACAGCTAGGACTGGCATCTGTTTTCAATGCCATGCTGAATGAAGAGACAACTAGCGTAGAAAGGAAGCGAAAGAGAGCATTAGAATCTACGACTCCGGGAGGCGATGACTAGTTCACACAGACTATGAATTTTTGCCTTAGATGTTATAATGATGCATTGTTTCATATGTATAGAACGTCGAATTCTTGCTAAACATCAGTGATCACCCAGCCTGAGGAGTCGAAGATTGACATTCAAAAATGCGTTACAGAAGTATTAAAGACGGATAATAAAACAAAGATCAACAGTCAACCGACGTTAGCAATAAAAACAAAAATAGATATTGCGCTGAGTAATCCCAAAGAACTGTTCTTGAGTACATCGGACACACTAGTATGTATCTTCCCCGGAACCTGTGTCTACACTTTTACCTGCAGTAAAAGATCTAAGACCTCAACAGCGGATGCATCAGTAAACGTTGTAAAAACCGGCGCCTAATGGCTCGGTAACGAAATTTAGTTATTCCTATGGAACGACACAGGGATATCCTTTTTTTTTTTGAGAACTTGGTTCATATGATCTGTTACCCTCTTATGACAAACACCTGGGGCCACCTATACAGTCTGTGTCGAGATATTGCCCATGCAAATTTTGCTATGGAAATGTACATAAACTATAGTCAGCTATAGACAACTATGCTAGCGATCCTAGCTGACTATAGTTTATGTACATTTCCATAGCAAAATTTGCATGGGCAATATCTTGACGCAGACTGTATAGGTGGCCCCAGGTGTTTGTCATAAGAGGGTAACAGATCATATGAACCAAGTTCTCAAAAAAAAAAAGGATATCCCTGTGTCGTTCCATAGGAATAACTAAAATTCGTTACCGAGCCATTAGGCGCCGGTTTTTACCACGTTTCCCGATGTGGCCTGTCTGCAGGATTCAAAACGATGCATTTCTGCACGATATCTCTGTAAGAAACAGGGATCGTTTCATTTTGCCATTCAACTTGAATAGGTTGAAAGGTATCAATCGTCTTTTCCTGCGCAATTGCATAGAGCACAACGCCAAGAGAATATATATCAGCTGCAGTCGTCAGCTGCGATTGAAAGGAAGTATGGTCATTGCAATCGTGTTCATGAAAATTTGCCAATAGTTCTGGTCCGGCAAACACGTCGGAAATGCCTTGAGGATGAAAGTCGATGAGGATCGCCTCGCCTGATGAATTCAGAAGAATATTTGTAGGCTTCAAGTTACCATTGTAGGCGGCGACGGCATGCAAGTCGACGACACCTTGAGTTACTTGACGGGCCCAAGAAAGTTTGAGTGACCAGTCGAAAAGGAATTCGGACTCGTCATTCATATCTCGACCTTGACTCTTACGTCCCGCCTTTGCTCCTCCAGCGGTAAGCGCCCATGGAGAGCCTTCATATGGTGTTGAACGAGAACCAAGAGTTCTGAGGGCTGGATTCCACAAGGAAGAGTTTGCGAAACTGTGCAGTTCGAATATGGTCCGAATCTAAGGCGGGCTGATCAATAAGAATGCCTAGGAGCTGAGAGGGACGGTTTGCGAGTTTCAGTAGGCCGGTCCGGCGTTGCGGTTTTGAGACTTGTTTATGATATGATATGCGCAAATCATTGATAGGATGGACATGAAACTGTTCTATAATGCGCTTGAAGCAAAGGAAGGAGGCGTTGATGCAGCGGCATCACGGGTCACATCAATCAGCCTATCTCAAAATGTTAGCAATACTAAGGACTTGGTGGCCAAATGATATACCGTAAAGCTCCATCGCAATATCACCCGATGTGCCATAAGCCGAAAGCCAAGGGAAGAATAACCTATGTAGTGGCTATAGCCAACAAGCGCCCGGTGGCATCCTTGAGAACACGCTGAACAAAAATGACGTCTGTTATAGGTAAATGCCGTACGGAGGAGCATTTTATGATGTAACGTTCGGATATGAATCTGATTCGAAGACGTGTTGACCGGAACGGATGACTGAAGAATAGGAGAGAACGTTCGTTGCTTTGCCTGGCCGGGTTCAACGCTTGAGACGACGAGCACCTAGGCCTGCGCTAGGATACACTGTGGCAATAAAGAATGCATAGTAGATGAATATGTGGGTAGTGAATGGTTATATAAAGCGCTGCATACAATACGAGAAGGTGTAGTTGCGGTGACGTCGCAGGTCCCAGCACTCGGCCTATCTCCAAGGTTAACAAGGATAAAAGGCCTGAGGGAAGAATATAAGCTGAAAATACCGTGAAAGTATGAGATTCACGGTGTTGATCTGGATGTAAAACGATGATCCTGTAGAACGGGTGAAAGGGCGTTCCACAAATAGGTGCCCGCCCAGCTTCGCATCCTGCTGGACGAACCAATCAGGTATTCTGCGCATGGGTTAGAAAAGAGATGATTATCCAAAAGAATAGAACGACATACGCTGCATGCCTCTAAGTCGATGATAAGTCCCACTGAGTTCCTAGTCCCATCTTGCACGCAGTGAAGTTTGATGGTCCACCTTCCCCAGTGGAGAACTAATTGAGCATTCTCCGTTCTTCGTCTTCCAGTAACGGGCTCATCCAACGATCCAATGCCATACGCGGTAGTAAGCCACGAGAGAAAGGCCAATACACCGTGTGTTCATATTGCCGGATCCAGGGACACAGCATCCGGTTGAACTCCAGGAGATGCGCGTGGTCAAAGTTATGAACATTGCTTGGAATGAAGAGATCGGCCTAGTTGAATGTAATTAACGATACCTGTTCCGAAGGGTTATGGAACCCGAACGTCACCATTGCCTTAGATAACCATTAAAGCAGAGTATGAGGTCAGTAATGGTCGCGCTCATCGTTCAAGGTTACGCACCATGAATCGCATAGCTGAACTGACCGCGAATCTATAGTAACACAACCGGCCACACCAAGATGCACCCCACAAGCGGTCGTCTTTCGTTGGGTCGAATTGGCCTTTCGACTTCATTGAATGCTAGTTCTCTGGATTCGAGTGTTTAAAGGATATTGGCGGATAGCTATGATAGCAGGGATGAATATAGAAGACCGAATATGACACGGATATCGAAAACGTTGATCCGCCTTGTCTGGTAGGCCGCAGAGAAAGGAGCGAGTAGAGCATGAGGTATGCTTGCTCCCCAGTCGACACTGCAATGTTCTTATGATCTACTGCGACATAGACAGGCTTAGCAATACATTCTAGGGTACAAGAATGTAGAGATAGTGGAAATATATAGAGGCAAGGAGTGCCCAGAACGAGGGATGTGAGGGCGTGGGGTATGGTAGCATTGGAAGAGGTCGGTCCATCAGTGCAATAGAGAGAAATGCGGAAAAGCGTAAAAATACCTGAGACCAGTTAGAATATATCCTAAACGCTCAAATTGCCCCAATGCCCCCAGCTGCTACAAAATATCGAGCTGCCGCGAGCTGACATTGGTGGACGGCAGGGTACGCGAATGGCGGTGCAAGAGCTCTCTAACACGGGTCTGGCACGATCGGACGCGTTGCTGACATGGTTAGGGATATTAGACAGGTGGCAAACGGGGATGGAAGGTTGGACGGCACGTGGATCGAGTTGGTACGAAGGCAGTGAAGGCGAGGGGAGCGTCTAATCGTCTACACCGTATCTTCGAAGCACAGGACGTCTCGTACAGCGGCTATATTCAGACTCCGCTGCCATCTCGCCCTCGCAGTCATATCTCTTACAATGTCATCCCGCTTTAAAGAAGGTCTTCTGAAGATAAAATACAAGGCGGGCAATCTGCTTCGTTCTCGCCCGCCCTCTTCAACGCCATCAGGCAACTCCCCGTCCTCTGCACCTTCCCAAGCCTCCCACTCAAATCTGATCTCTGAACCATCGGCCCCATCCCCTCATCCCTTCCACATGAAGCTGGCATGGGAATGCACTAAGGAGGTGCTAAGAGCAACCTGTCGCGTCTCAGATGTATTTCCGCCGCTCAAGTCGGCTGTTGCTGGATTCCTGGAAGTTATTGATAGAGTTGAGGTGTGTTTAACGGTCCGAATTCCACACCTACCAACCATTGATGTACATACTGAGCAGGCTGTTCGAGATATTCCGAATCAACTTGGTGAACTGGAAGAAAGAATTAAACAGCTAAACCAAATACTAAATAAATATAACGCGGGGATGTCTGGAACTCTCAAAGATCGTATTGAGGGCCTAGCTCGGTGAGTATAAGCTGAATATGCACGCTAGCGGGGTATCCTAAACTACGCTTAACAGAGTGTTTGAGGATAAGAAATCAAATATCGGGAAGAAGCTGGAGCGATCCCTTGGGCGACGTGTGGTTGAAAACACAGCTGACAGCCAATATATCGCTGAGGAGCTACGTTCCCTTAGTTTCGCAATTGAGATTTGTATGGTATGTGATGAATTTGTTTGTAGGCATATGCTTCTGATTTGATAATGATATAATAATAGATGGATGTGAATATGGACACTCACAAGCTCGTCACCAAATTGCAACACATTGGTATGTATTGAGATGATCATTAAACCATTATTGATGGTATTGCTACTATAGCTATTCTCAATTCCTTGGGTGAGATTTCTGGAGCTGAATTCAACCGGGAGGATCGCCAAGCTTGCATGGACGGTACCCGCATCTCATTGTTGGGGGATCTTTTGGCATGGGCAACAGATGCTAACAGTCACCGTGTTTGCTGGCTGAATGGCCTTGCAGGGACGGGAAAAACGACTGTCACAGAATCATTCTGCCGGATCCTGGCACAGAAAGAGATGCTTGGTGCCAGTTTCTTTTGTTCACGTGGTAATGAAGCCAGAAGGAACGTGCGCAATATCATACCATTCCTTGCTAAGATACTAGCCCGTATGCTGCCATCCTATCAACAAAAACTCATCACAGTCTTGGACACATATCATGATCCACAGGGGCTCAACCTGCAAGATCAGTATCAACATCTCATTGTGGAGCCTCTCAATGCCATACATATATCTAAAGAGAGGTCAGAACCTCTTGTGCTCTCAGTTGATGCTCTTGATGAATGTGAAGATAAGGATGGGACAGAGGAGCTCCTCCGTGTCATTCTTGAAGCTTCACTTCACTTTCCCCTGAAGTTCTTTCTAACAGGGCGCCCTGAATCTGCCCTTCGTCAAGGCTTCCAAGTTGACAATTTTGGACATAATCACAAACACTACCAACTGCATGATATTGAGCATCACCTTGTTGAGGCTGATATACGTATGTATCTGACAAGACAGCTAGAAATTTTGAAAAATAAGCAGTGGAAGGACATAGATTGGCCTGCAGATGATGTCAATGCACTTATCAAGAGATCAGGAAGACTGTTCATCTTTGCAGCCACCACTATCAAATTTCTTAGAGATACTAAAGGAAATCCCACCAACCGTCTCAGGAAGCTGGCTATGCTCAATACTGACTCAATTGAAGCAACCAGGAGCATAGACAGCCTGTATGAACTGGTACTCTCTGAAGCATTCCGGGTGGATGATGATGAACAATTGAGGGTCAAAGATAGCCTTGTAACAGCTGTTTGTGCTCATACACCTCTGCCAGTCTCATCATATAGTGTGTTGCTGGGCATGGGACTAGAGGATGTACATGCAGCATTGGCAGCACTTCACTCTGTTGTGCACATATCAAATCATGCAGATCCTATCATATCAGTTTACCATGCATCATTCCCGAATTACCTGACTTCATCAAAAAGATCAGGCAACCAATTATGGTACTTTGCACTGGAAGAAGGACATTTAACCTTGGCTACCAAATGCCTGGAGCTTATGAATATGCAACTGGACTTCAATATTGTGAAATTGACAACATCCCATTTTAGCAATGATGAGCAGCCATCTGCACCTTTAGTGGCACCTCCATTGGCATATGCCTGTACTGGATGGGGAGACCATCTCTTTCACTCAACAAATGTGATTACCAAGGTGCATACTCTGCTTGGAAGAATAGTCACATTTCTCCAGACCAAGTTCTTATATTGGCTTGAGGTCCTAAGTGTTTTAAAGAATGTGCAGTATGCATCCACTCTTTTGCTCACAATAGATAAGGTATGCACTCCTTTGCTTGATAGTAAGCAAATGAAAATGACATTGAATATGTACTGGACAGAGATCAGAAACCTTGCAGACTATCTGTAAGGATTTTATTGAGTTTATATCTAATTTTCGAGGAGCAATTGAATATAATGCTGCACATATCTATCTGTCAGCATTGGCCTTTGTACACCCTGCTTCCATGGTGGCAGAGTTGTACCACTCCCATTTCCCAAATTTGTTGGCTATTCATGGGAGAAATGTTATGGTGACAAGACAACATGAATTACTGCTATTCAGAGGTCACACATCTTCAGTCCAGTCTGTGACATTCTCACCAGATGGAAAGCACATTGTTGCTGGGTCTTCTGACAGCACTATTTGCCTCTGGAGTGTGGAAACAGGCAAGGCTGTTGGAGAACCATACAAAGGCCACACATCTTCAGTCATGTCTGTGGCATTCTCACCACATGGAAAGCACATTGTTTCTGGGTCTCATGATAACACTATTCGCCTCTGGAGTGTAGAAACAGGCAAGGCTGTTGGAGAACCATATGAAGGCCATACAGATTCAGTCTTGTCTGTGGCATTCTCACCAGATGGAAAGCACATTGTTTCTGGGTCTTATGACAAGACTATTCGCCTCTGGAGTGTGGAAACAGGCAAGGCTGTTGGAGAACCATATGAAGGCCACACATATTCAGTCTGGTCTGTGGCATTCTCACCAGATGGAAAGCACATTGTTTCTGGGTCTGATGACAAGACTATTCGCCTCTGGAGTGTGGAAACAGGCAAGGCTGTTGGAGAACCATATGAAGGCCACACAGATTCAGTCCAGTCTGTGGCATTCTCACCAGATGGAAAGCACATTGTTTCTGGGTCTTCTGACAACACTATTCACCTCTGGAGTGTGGAAACAGGCAAGGCTGTTGGAGAACCATACAAAGGCCACACATCTTCAGTCTCATCTGTGGCATTCTCACCAGATGGAAAGCATATTGTCTCTGGGCCCAACGACAACACTATTCACCTCTGGAGTGTGGAAACAGGCAAGGCTGCTGGAGAATCACATCAAGGACATATTGACATTGTTAAGATGCCTCAAGCAAAATCCCCCTTTTTTCATTACCTATCATCAGGCTCTTTTACATTTATACACTGGGATCAAAATTATGATTCTAGTCATGGTTGGGTGACACATCCTCTTGACACTTCTGTATATCTATTCTGGGTTCCTCCTAGATATCGGTCTTTACTTTGTACTCCAGGAACTGCAATGATATTTCACCCTGGTTCAATTCAGCTGGATCTTTCAAATTTCACACATGGTGATCAGTGGGCTAGATGCAAATTGTAAGATTTGAAGTTCTCTTATTGAAGAGACCTTCTAATCCTTAAGTTGAATAACTGTATTTACTTAGATGGTTGGAAATACACTTTGATATGCTTCTTAAAACACACTTTGCTTTCTGATTACTTCAAGGTACAAGCAAAAATGTAAACAGCCTTTTCCTTTGTACTTGTGAAGATTTTCACTCAAATTCACATGGTTATGTTTTTGTTCCTGTGATTTGTATGATTTGTAATCTTTTGATAGTGGCCACACTGTGAACCCTGGATTTAGCTATCTGTGTCACTGCAAGTACTACCATACACCACACAATCTTGACAATCATTGGGAGTAATGCAAATAAGAGCTTTCAAAAAAATATCTTGATGTTTCCATTTTTTAAAATATTTTTATGATTTTCTTCAGTGAGTTACTCCTTTTGGTTTTGGTATTTGTGGGAATATCATGCTGAAGACATCTCCTCAGCTCTTGTGTACATTCTCTCCTGCTTCCTGAGGTTGCTGGCAGCTTCCAATGGGGGTTGTAAGGGTAACCCTAAACAATCTGTGACCTTACATGAACTAGTGGAAGGGAAATCTAAAGTAAATATAAATGACCTGAAGTAGCCTACATTGAGAGGATACTCACCTAGTAGAGGGGAAATCTGAAGAGAAAAACTCTAAGGATACCCTGCCACTGTATGGGCAGCCCTCAGAGCCAGGCAGGGTCATGCCAAGCTAGTAGAGGGGAAATCCAAAGTATATAAGTAAACAGATAAATACATGTGAAGGGAATCTCACCTAGTAGATGGGAAATCCAAAGAGAAAGTCTTGGATTGCCTCTACTGGAGTGAGCCCAATAAATAGTAAATGGAACAGGCACAATCAAAGATAAGGAAAACATAACTGATGGTGCTAATATGAAAAAGAGAAATAAACCCATGCAGACAGCCCTGTGCCAATTGTCCCTGATACTAAACCTGCTTGGCTTGGCTCCAAGCAGCCCCCCACTGCCTCCAACCTAACCTCCCACTCCAGCCATAGCAGTGGCTGCAGTTAATGAATATGCTGGTGGGAGAATCCAAGCAAAAATGAAGATAGACAGTTTCTGTGCAGAAGTGTACCCTGGTGATTATTAGTGTTGAAAATAATCCTGAGCAGAAAACTACAGCCATCCCCTGACATCACCCCCCTCTAGGATATGGTGTCCTCAATGTATGATTGAGGTATCTGACCTGGCAGAAATTTAATGAATTGAAGGCATTAGTGTGATTTGCTGGGGGATGTTGGGGTGTCTGAGATAGAAGTCTGTGACTAAATCCTTAGCTGCCATGTCCTGCTTGGCCACCTAGGAGTTCTCCTAATAACTATAACCTTTCCATTTGACCAAATATTCCAGGCAGTTACAGAACAGTTGAATATCCAGTACCATTTCAACTTCATAGTGTTCTTCACCATCAACTATTTCTGGCAGGGGTGGTGGATCAATTCTCCACCCGAGAATTGGGCTGTTGGGGGCTTGCATAAGTTTTACTACACTAAAGACTGAGTGAATATGTATGTATCATAGAAGGCAGGAGCTCAAGTTTGTAGGTGTTGTGACCAACTTTACCAATAATCTTGTATGGCCCCAGATAACAATGGCTAAGCTTCTGGGAAGGTCCAGTAGTCTTGATGTCACTAGAATCTAAATAGACCTTGTCTCCCACTTGATATTCCAGCAGGGGTGTCCTGTGTTGGTGTTAAGTGCTGAGCGCAAGGTTCAAATGGCACTCAGCAGGGGTAGTAAGGGGAAAAGGACTTGGCTTCAGCTTATGTGCTGCACCCTCTCCAACAATATGCAAATGTCCCTTAATTTCAGAGACAGAGGTTCGGAGAATAGAAGTGAAGATAAAGGTGACAGAGAAGATATAAGAGGAAGAAGAAGGAACAGAAAGGTTCAGAGAGGTCTGAGGAGTAGGATGCAGAGAAGACTTGAGAAGATACTCAATATTCAGACTGAAGAACTAGCTACATACATGCTCTGCTTATATACTATAAGGATGAGTCACGAGGCTATGTAGAATAAGTCATATCAATCAGAAATGCGATGAACAATCAAGAATAAGAAGTAATAAATCAAAACTGGAATCAAGAATCAGAAATCAAGAATAAGAAGTGGAATCAAGAATCAGAAATCAAGAATAAGAACTATAATCAAGAATCAGAAGATAACACAGCATAAAAGATGGGCATAGTATTGCATAGGATTAATGATGGGCACAACATGGAAGAAAGGAAACACAGCATAGAGGAAGCACATAGCATCAAAGAAAGAACAAGAGTAAAAATAGAACAGTGAGAACGAAAATGGAATGACAGGAATAGAAAATAGGATAATAAAGCGAAAATGGAATAGAATATTAAAATATGTGTTAAGACTGGAACAGACCTTAACAGTTGGTTATAATAGCATGCCATGTCATCCTTTGCTTTTGTCAAGGCTGCCTTTGCTTTTTCTAGTGACTCTTGCATTTGATTCTTGAATTCATTGACCATCTCTAGTCTAGATGCAGGTTGTTGAGGTTCAAAGCCCATGCATGGATTCCACCTGGAATCTAGTATGAATGGTGTTTGTTGAGTGGACAAATAGATGTGGTTATTGTATTGGAATTCAGCCATAGGAAGTAACTCATACCAGACATCTTGTTGTTGATTAACAAATAACCTTAAGTATTGTTCTAACTCTTGGTTAACCTGTTTGGTTTGCCCATCTGCTTGCAGGTGGTAAGCTATGGTTGCTGCTAGTTTAATACCTAGCATATGGTACAACTCCTGCGTGAATTCTGCTATGAACTGTGGGCCCCAATCAGAAACAACTTGCTTGGGCATCCCATGTAATTTCCAGACATGATTGAGGTAAAGCCACATGGCTCTGAGTGCTGTTATAGTGGTGTTGGTAGTGATGAAATGAGCTCATTTACTTACAGAGTCCATCACATTCATAATAGCATCAGCTCCATACACATCTGGGAGTTCCACAATGAAGTCCACACTGACTGTGTCCCATCTTGCCTCTGGAATGGAGAGGGTCTCTAATTCCCTGGTCAGAGCCTGTCATTGACTTTTCATCCTTAGGCATAGATCACAGGTCTTGACATACTGACCAATATATCTAGACATCTGTGGCCACCGATAGTTTGAAGTAACAAGTTCCAATGTCTTCCAATGTCCCACATGGCCACTTTGTCAGGGGACGCTCCTAGATTTCCGCCCGGAACTACCCCTCGCGTCAAGCACCCTCTGGGAGTGATTCCGCGCGGGATTCACCCTCAGCACATTTGTCGACTCCTGTGGCCGAAGAGTGGGAGGTTTGGTTGGAGACAGTGGTCGTCTGGTGGAGGGTATATGCGCATATAGTCATAGCGCATGAGTGATGGGTTGTTTAGCACCAGTCAGCCCTCGGGATCGTTTCATTGTTTTTCCATTCACTTCCGCTTTCCAATTGTTTCCTGTTCATTGGTTCATTCCCCCTCCCTTATTGTTTCCGGGTTCATCAGACCATTGTTATTTTCCTTTTGGGGTTTATGTTCCCGTTTCCGGACGGTATATAGTGGGCTCACTCTGGCAGAGGCAATCTAAGTCTTTCTCTTTGGATTTCCCCTCTGCTAGGTGAGATTCCCTTCGCGTGTATGTATTTCATTTACTTATATACCTTTGGATTTCCCCTCTGCTAGCTCTGCGTGATGTCCGCTCAGCTTCGAGGGCTGCCCTTACAGTAGAAAGACTTCAGTTAGGAACTGGACCCCGGATGCGTCGCCAACATTCCCTCCTTCGCCCTCACAGATGAGAGCCCCAACACGAGTGAAGCAACCGCCCCGGAGTCCCCTTCCCAGCAGCCGCTTGGAATTCTGTACGGAAATCTACCAGCCATGACCACCGAAGCCGAACGGTTGAACACTTTGGAGTTGACGCTGGCGGAAGAACGTTTGAAGACCGAGTGGATTGAGAATCAACTACAACAACTTATCGAGCTATTGAATCCAGCACGGGCAGCTACCGAACCGGCCCCACCTGGAAACGCCCCCTCTGTACAAGTTATGGATGAAGATACCCCGTCAGAGATGTCCACCAGAAGAGGTTTTCAAGTTCAACCCTCTAACCCTTCAGATTTCAACGGCGACTGTGAGAAAGGTCAATCCTTTCTCAATTCCTGCAGTCTTTACTTTTCGATTGCTGGACGCACCTTTCAAGACGAGCAGGCTCGTATTAGTTGGGCTTTAACTTTTTTCAAGACTGGCCAGGCTGCCAGTTTTGCCGACCGGATTCTCAGGACTCAATCCCGCATGGGCAAGCCCTATTTCGCCAACTGGAGTGCTTTCGAGTTGGAGTTCAAGAAACATTTCACGCCTCGGAACAGACAGGTCACTGCCATCACACAGTTGGAAGGATCCTCATGGTATCAAGGTTCAGATTTAGTGGACGAGTATGCCGATTGGTTCCGGGAGTTGGTTTTCCATTCGGGATATGTCGACGAAGCCAACCTAGTGGTCAAGTTCAAGAAAGGTCTCAGCAAGTCCTTGCAGACAACAGTATCGACTATGGACCCGCCCCCGGCCTTTGACGACTTGGAAGCATGGATTGAGGTAGCTCAGAGAGTAGCGGATGCGAGGGAGAGTAGTAAGGTATTCGAGGAGAATATCCGAGCGGTGGAGAAACCGGCTCTGCACGGACCTAAGGCCCTCACCACTGTTCTCAGGACACTGCCCCTCGCTCCGCCTGCCAGGACATTCAACTACCAGGCTTGACTCCCCATCCCTGTCACCAACACTCGCCCTGAACCCACCAAGGTTCCGAATGGCCCCGTGCCCATGGATGTTGACTGGACCCGTGGCAAGGCCAGCATATCCAACATTGTATGCAGGCGTTGCGGCAAGACAGGGCATATAGCTAGGTTCTGCGACACCAAATTCGACGTTTGAAGCCTCACCGTCAAGGAGAAGGAAGAACTCTTGTATGGACTCATGGCCGACCTCGGCATGTCTGAAAACCCTGGAGCAGAGCAGAGCAGAGAAGAGGAAGTCGTTTCCGAGCGGGAGGATTTTGCGAAGCGCAACGAGTGAACACTGTGCCCTCGTTGCCTGTACATAATCGTTTCTCTATATTGGATAAAGTTTCTACTATTACCCAACATCCCCAGTCTGAGAAACCGTTATTACAAGTCGCAGTACAACCCCCAGTTTCCGCCCGGAATAAGACTCCCTTCTATCGACGTCCCGCCTGGGAAAGACGGCTACCCACCACCTATGTTCTAGCTGCAATCCCCAGTTCAAAGTCTCTATCTCTCAAGGTCTCTGTTCAGACCACTGACACGGGTGAAGTGTTCGCCATGCCCGCATTGGTCGACTGTGGAGCTACGGGTCAATTCATGGATACCGACTTCATCCGCCGTAACCGACTCACCACGCGCAAACTCGCCCACGCGATTCCGGTGCTCAATGTGGATGGAACTCGAAATGAGGGAGGCTCTGTCACCGAAATCGTGGACCTGATCTTGCGCTACAATGATCACACCAAGCGGACTTCTTTCGCTGTCACCAATTTGGGGAAACAGGATATGATTTTGGGATTCACCTGGCTTGAGGAGCACAACCCCGAAATCGACTGGCAAACCAAGGAAGTGAAGATGAGCCGCTGCCCCGATAAATGCCTTACATGCCGAATGGAAATTAGCAAGGAAGCTTCCGCCCGGAGACACAAGAAGAAGGTTGAAGTACGCCGCCTTCTGAAGTGCCACTCGAGCCTGCACCCCGCTTTTGTAGAAGAAGCCGATGATGACAACGACGAATCCGATGTCAAGGACAACTCACCATCAGCCACAGATGATGAGGTGAACCCTGTTGCACCGGAGGATAGATTCGAAGAAGGCGATTGGCTTTTCTACATCAATCTCCCGACGGAAGAAGAGTTCATCTGTGCCACCCAGACTGTTTCCTCTCGATTGGCTGAAGCCCATAGCAAAAACGTCAAGGCGGAGATGTATATACCAGAGTATCTGCATGAATTCGAGGACATCTTCTCCAAGAAGTCCTTTGACTCGCTTCCACACGAAAAGATATGGGACCACGCAATAGAGTTAATCCCGGACGCGAAACCCACAAACACCAAGGTTTACCCGCTGTCCCCCGAGGAACAGGCTGAATTGGACGCGTTCTTACAAGAGAACTTGGATTCCAGACGGATCCGCCCCTCCAAATCCCCAATGGCCTCCCCGGTATTCTTCATCAAGAAGAAGGATGGGACCTTGCGGCTGGTACAAGACTATCGAGCGTTGAATGGGATAACTATCAAGAATCGCTATCCTATTCCATTGATTTCCGAACTGGTCAATCAATTACGCGGTGCGAA
>KN837077.1:1839187-1855650 GCA_000827215.1 Sphaerobolus stellatus SS14
TTTGTAAGACTTCCTTCCGCTTTCGTTCATGGACTTATAGTATATAAGTACATGTATCTTAGCTAGTTTTCTCCAGTCGGAAATTAGCACCGTTAGCCCATTAAGCATTATAGACCTTAGTGTATATCCTTCCTATAACTCGAGCCTAGTGCTCACTCCTTCTATATACTTCAGACCTCTATTACCTCCGTATCGAATACGAACTTCAGAGATCAACTCCGAACTTTACCTCGAACCTTTGATCTTACTCCGAAGTCCTACCTTCGTTCGGGACTTCGTTCGGACTTCGTTCGAACACTTCGTTCGGAACTTCGGTATTCGAATCTGCTTTTATATTGTTGGTTCTGATCTGTTCCAAATTAAGGACACGTACATTTCGAGGCGGCGCAACCTACGACGTTGAAGCCAAGTCCTTCGGTTCTAACCCTTCGTTCTTTAGTGTGACTTCGTTCGTTACTTCGGTCACGCTTCGGAACCCTTCGTTAGGATCAGCCCGTAACACGGACGGATTATTGTTGTTCAGAGGCAAGCTCTATGTTCCACCTGATCCCGAACTACATCGAAGGATTGTTTTCCAACACCATGATTCTAGGATTGGAGGGCATGCAGGACGGTGGAAAACTCTGGAGTTGGTTACGCGCAGTTACTGGTGGCCTCAAATGTCAAGATACATCGGTCAGTACGTCAAGACTTGCAACCTCTGTCTTCGTACAAAGATCCAAAGGAAGGCCCCAACCGGAGAACTCGAACCCCTACCTATCCCAGAGGCCAAGTGGGATACGGTCAGCATAGACTTCGTGGTGGAACTCCCGGGCGTGCACGGTGCAGATGCCGTTATGAACGTGGTAGATTCAGTGAGTAAATGAGCTCATTTCATTCCTACGAACACCACAATCACTGCACTCGGAGCCACGCAGCTTTATCTCAACAACGTCTGGAAGCTACATGGCCTCCCCAAGCAAGTTGTCTCCGACCGTGGCTCCCAGTTCGTCGCCGAGTTCACTAGAGAACTTTACCGGATGCTAGGCATCAAGCTCGTGGCCACAACAGCTTACCACCCCCAGGCCAATGGTCAGACCGAACAGGTAAACCAGGAGTTGGAGCAATACCTGCAGCTTTTTGTTAACCAACGGCAGGATGATTGGGATGAACTCTTACCCATGGCTGAATTCCAGTACAACAACCACATTCACTCGTCGACCCAGCACACACCCTTCATGTTGGATTCTGGACGAAACCCACGCATGGGCTTCGAGCCTCAACAGCCAGCTTCGAGTTTAGAGACGGTGAACGAGTTCAAGGATCATATGCAGGAATCCCTGGAGGAGGCAAAGGCAGCCCTCACTAAGGCGAAGGACGACATGGCGCAGTACTACAATCGTCGAAGGACTCCCCCTCCGGAATATCAGATCGGCAACAAGGTCTACTTGAATGCCAGCAACATCAAGACCACCAGACCATCTCAGAAACTCAGTCATCGTTATCTGGGACCATTCAAGATCATAGGCAAACCCGGTCAGCATACATACAAACTCGAACTTCCGCTCGGAATGAGGCGCATACACCCGGTCTTCAACGTCGTCAAGCTCTTGCATGCGCCCCCAGACCCAATTCCTGGATGGAAGTCAGATCCACCTCCCCTACCGGAATTGGTCGATGGAGAAGAGCACTATGAGGTCGAACAGGTACTGGATAGCAGGTTATTCCGTAACCGTTTAGAGTATTTGGTCAAGTGGAAGGGTTATGGGTATGAGGAGAACTCATTGGTAGCCGAGTGGGATATGGCCGTGCGGGACTTGATCACACAGTTCCATCTCATTCTAACGCCCCTCGTCGCATTCGCACTACGGCTTTCAACTCCCTCGATTTTCGACATCTTTGGCCTGTTCATGCGTCGAGGACGCCGCATTCTAGAGGGGGGCTGATGTCAGGGGACGCCTCTAGATTTCCACCCGGAATATTTCCGTCCGGAACTACCCCTCATGTCAAGCACCCTCTGGGAGCGATTCCGTGCGGGATTCACCCTCAGCACATTTGTTGACTCCTGTGGCCAGAGAGTGGGAGGTTTGGTTGGAGACAGTGGTCATCTGGTGGAGGGTATATGCACATGTAATCATAGCGCATGAGTGATGGGTTGTTTAGCGCCAGTTGGCCATCGGGATCGTTTCAGTATTTCTCTGTTCGCTTCCACTTCCTTTGTTTTCCTTTTCATTGGTTCGTTCCCCTTTCTTATTGTTTCCGAGTTTATCAGACCATTGTTCATTTTCCTTTCGGGGTTTACGTTCCCGTTTCCGGATGGTATATAGTGGGCTCACTCTGGCAGAGGCAATCCAAGTCTTTCTCTTTGGATTTCCCCTCTGCTAGGTGAGATTCCCGTCGCGTGTATATATTTTGTTCATTTATGTATCTTTGGATTTCCCCTCTGCTAGCTCTGCGTGACGTCCGCTCAGCTTCGAGGGTTGTCCTTACAGTCATGCCATTCAACACTTTATAGTCTTGAACCAGCCATAAGGTTCCATCCTTTTTCTTAATAAAGAAGATGGGTGATGCCATGGGTGACTTGGATGGGCAGATTTGGTGGGGATTTGTCTAGCTGGGCTTGTTCCTTGGGGGAAAGAGGGTAGACCTTAGTGTTTCGGGCTTTGTGTCCAGAATTAATTCAATCACATGGTCCCATATTTTTTTCATGTGGTAGAGAATCAAAGGATGTCTTTGAAAACATGCCTTCAAATTCCCTTAGGTATTCAGGAATATTAACTTCAGCCTTAGTGTTCTTACAATGGGCTTCTGCTAATCTGAATGATACTGTTTGTGTAGCATGAATGAATTTAGCTTCTGTGGGGAGGCTGATGTAAAACAAGCATGGTAATCTAGGTGAAGGCAGGAGCACAGCCCAGTGTGTGGAGAGCATCAACACTGTAGGGATAAATGATAACATATCAGGGTCAAGGTCAGGTGAGTATCGCAGGCTGCCGTGGGTGTTGTCTTCCCTATCAGATTGCGAAAGGACAATGTGCAGCTCATCAGGGATATCGGAGTCTTCATCTTCCTCGAACATAGGCCATTCAGGCTACTTTAGTGATGGATTCAGTTCGGTTTGGAACCACGATGTTGAGTTCGGTTCAGGTTCAGTCCGGTTTCGAACCGGTTTCGAGACCGAACTGGAACTGCGATACTCTGCCCAGCGAGACCAGTTTGGAACCGGTCTGAACCGGTTCCAAACCGGTTTGACTTCAGCTATTTATGTAATATTCCTAGTTTGAAAGAGGTTCCATACTGTACAGTTCGGAACCATTTCTTGTCACACTTGTCCTTTCTTAAATCTGTTGATGTCGAAGTTAGGAAAAATATGGCACTGCTGCTTCTGGTAAATGCCGGGCTTCCACTGCGCCGGGAACTATCACTAGTGAGGAGGGAGCATTAGGTTTGTCCTCCTGCAAAATTACTGTTCTATTTCAATCTACTATTTTTTAACAGATGGCAGTGATGAAGTTATGGCAATTCCGGTGCCATCCAAAAAAGGTGCAGTAATCTTTGTTTTAGATGACCTAGATAAATATATACAGTTGTCATATGTAAACCATGATCAAACCGGTTTCAAACCGGTCTTGAACCGAACTGACTTCAAACCGAACTCAAACCGTGATAGTAGTGAAAATGTGAACCGGTTTCAGACTGAACTGGACTGAACCGAACTGGATCCATCACTAGGCTGCTTGACCTCATCATCATCATCATCATGAACCCCCATCGTCCCCTTAAAGCCCAACGCCTTCCTCGTCCGCGCATCCATCATTCTCCTCTTCACTTCCCTCTCTTCCGGCCTCACACTCCCCCTCGAGCTTGAACTCCCCTTAACCTCCCTCGCGCTGGAACTGGAACTCCCCTTCCGGCTCCCAACCTCCCTCGAGCTCGTCGTCACCTCCTCCCTCTCTCGCATCTCCTTCTCTCGCCTCTCAATCCCCTCCACAACAGCCTTCACACTCCTAATCGGCACCAAATAGCTCGCTTGCCGCTTATGGCCCCGCACCTTCGTCGGCGTGTCCACCTGCGTCGAGCGGATGCTCATCGCGCCAGGGCTCGACTCTAACGGGGACGGGAGCCGGTATTTCACGGGAGCCGGCGCGGTGGTAGTGGTAGTAGTGGCCTGAGTTTGAGATTGGGCTTGAGTTTGAGTTTGAGGCGATGACGTAGACCCAAATGTCGAAATCACAGACGGCGTCTGCGAGATAAACGGCGCAGCGCGCTGCCTCAACGTCGCTGATGTCGTCCGAATCGTTTCTCTGCCATCTTTCTCCTGCTGCACCTGCGTATCCATCTTCAACGCCCTCGGGAGCGGCGGAAGGGGCGGAAGCTCCATCTTCAACGTCGGCACCGGCGGCACAGGAACAAGCATAGTAAGAACACCAGGATCCGTCTTAGACCTCACAGCATACGGCCTCAAGCTCGTCACGCTCTCCGTCTTCTTCGCCTTGACGGTCCCGCGCCCGTTCACGATCTTCTTCAACGGGCTTTCATCCACCTCCCTTACGTCCTCTAGGCTTGGACCCGGGAAGGAATACGGGTAGGGCGGGACGGCAAACGACGTCGGTCCGGCTGTTGTGGTTCCGGTGCTTGCGTTGACGTTTGCACTGTTAAGTGCGCTGAGGGTCGCGTTGAGCTGGTTTGAAGCAGGGTTGGCGTTGGTGTGAGATTGGAAAACCCCCCTCAGCGACCCTGTCGGATCAAAGACAGACGTCGTAGTCGGGTCCGTGACAGCGAACGAAACAGGTCTCGACGCCTTCGAGTCGGGGGTTGCCTCTAGGTCGAGGCGGTTGATGAGCGAGGCGAGGTCGTAGTTTGCTGCTTCGAGCATTGAGAGGGCGATTGCTGTGCGTGGATTATTTAATTAGTATTGCATCCATAAACCATGAAAAAGAGTGTGAGAAATGAAAAAAAAAGGAAAGGAAAACTCACGATCATCCCCCAACGTCCCTACAGTCCCAATCGTCCCCACCGTCGCAACGCTCACACCCCGCCTCCTCGTGCCTAACATCTGCTCGTGAATGATTTCGGGGTCGTTGGGTCGGGAATGAAGAGACCGCGGATGCGGGCTTTGGGGGAACTGCGCTTACGGAAGGCGCTGTGGAGTTTGGTTAGCATATATGTAGGTGTAAGGGAGGGATGACATACCCTTCGCACGCAGCTTGAACTTGGATGAAATCGTCGCGTTCTCCTTCTCCTTGCCCTTCGAATCGCGTCTGCCCCGCCCAATCGAGCTCCACCACCCGCGCTCCTTCTCCTCCACCTTGAGCTTCAGCCGATCGTCCTTCTTCTCCTGCGGCTCATCACCAGGATGGGCCTCGTTCCCCTCGTTCGTCAGCTCAGACAGTGCCTACCCAATAGCCTCTAGTTTCGCGCGGCTCTTCTTCTTCTTCACGACGACGATCTCGCCAATATCGGGATCGTCAGACGGGTCGACATAAATATCAATTGTAGAACGCGAACTCGCGGTCTTCTCGCCCTTCTTCTTGTGTTTCGTCTTCGTCTTCTTGTTATTCGGGTCGCCAAGCATCGTGCCCCCGTTCACAGTCACGTTGCACGTCCCGTCGTCCGCCGACATGGGCTCCCGCGTGTTGACGCGCCGTATGACGTCCGAAAGATCCTTCTCACGTTCTCGACCGGAAGACGTCGCGCGCGATGCCAAAAGCGCGAGCTTGCTCTTCTTCGGGACGAGTTTCTTGCGCGGGGAGGTGTCGCGTGGGGCCAACACGGAGCCGAAAGACGAGTCCGGGAGAAGGGAGGCATCGGGGGAGGGCGTGGCGTGGGTGAGGCGGATGGCGGGGATGCTGGGGTTCGCGAGGACGTGCGTTGGGGGCGTTTGCGTGTGTATTTCATAGGAGGAGTCGTTGCTCTGAGACGGGACTACGGCGCGGGCGAGGAGCGGGAGTGTGTTCCGCATGCTGGCCGGCCGCCGTGACTCAAAGATAGATAGATCTATGTGTATGTCTTGAACTTGCGTGCTTGGATAGAATACAATGCAGCGTGCAGTTGTGTCGTTCGTCAAGGATTCGTTTCGTCGTGTCGTTTCCTGGCCAAAGCGTGCGTTAGCGTTGAGGATCCCTTGGACGAAGAGACGAGACGACAAACCTCTATGGGCTCCTGTGCGCGGAAGGCAAGGGCAAGAAGAACGAGACGGACAAAGGAACGAACGAATAAAGGAGACACGGTCTACCGCTTTCCCACCACACTGCGAAACTAGGTGCAAACAGGCAGCGGGATGACTAAGCAGATCCATTCACGCAATTGGCTCTCCGATCGACCGATATGGCGCATCGCCCTCGGCTATGATCTCCTTTCCTCGACTTTACTCCCGCCCCGCCGCCGCCGTCGCTATCAAGGGGATCGTCGACGCTTGCTCACCATTCTTCGCGCATCGGCAGGAGCGTTCTGGACCGGGCGCCCTGCAATGCTGCCCTATGAACACACAACAGGGCAATTGCAAATCAGTAATACCACCTCCTGACTAGGAATTCATGTGACGTTTCTAGGATGGATCTGCAGTAAGACGCGAAACAATACACACACACTGAGCGTTCTGTAGCCATCGAAGCTTAATCGATAATCGACATACTTCCCCCATCCATCGCGCACGCACACGCACAAATACTCCCAACCTCACCACACGATCAACACCCCATCCAGCTGAAAGCTGCGTCGAATTCAGGCTGGTCGGCCGCTCCGCCATATTCCCCGGATTGAGAAACAAATTCAATGCAAATGCATCACCGCCTACTGGCTCCTCCAAATACCTTATATTAAATATCACGCGTCATGCTACGTACGTACGCCGGGCAATCTAAAGCCTGTCAAGAAATGTGCCGCCCTTCATTCCAAGCTCAAATTGGCGCGAGAATACTTTTCTTATTATAGATTGTGTCAACCGTTGCAGCTTATCCCGATTCGCTGGTCGCGATGTTGGGCTGTCACACCTCGTCATGTGTGTGCAGGGTTTCCGGATCTTTAATATTAATGTTAATTGTATATTCAGGTGTATATGGAGCTCAAAGGCCATAGGGATCTGGGCATCGATTCGGATGCAGGGTGAAAAAAAAATCACTCATTTTAATTAGCTTATAATAGTATTTCTTCCAGAGTGGCCCATGGAAAATATGTGTTTCTCTTTCAGTGTGTGCAAGAGGCAACGAGGGATCCTAGAGCGACTTATGTGCGTGTCTCTAGGTCGAACACCCAGTGTCGCCCTTTGCCCCAGTCAGTTTTAGATAGTAGGAAGTGAGCGGACCTAAGGAAAACGGATAACGGCCTGATTACCAAAGCCCATTTATGTTTTGGTGAGTCGCGACTGGCTCAGTGCTGCTTGCGCATCCGACGCCCGTTAGTTAAAACCCGGCTCTTGGATCTCCTTTAGCGCCTGTGCTCTGTTGAGTCGAAAATATTTTTCTACTGTATAATGACCTGGGCATGGCCGGCAAGCGGCAGGACCAAAGCTATTTTCTAAAGCGTAATTTATCTCAATATGTACAAGTGCGAAGTAATTTCTTACAGACAGTTTAGATTCCTAAGTACTTTCATAACCTAGTGCTGTAATGCCGCATTATGTTTAACAAACCTGTAAAATATATTTGTAAAATATATTCATTAACAACAGGCACCTAAGAATTGTGTGCTACATGATTTGCAGTTCATCCCCAGTTTCATTATCATTGACTATTTCCTCTTCAAATGCCTCCTGCTCTCCAGCATCTAGTAATATGACATCTTGAATGTTCATGGATACGCACTTTGTGTAACCTTCCACAGCTTTCTTCTGTGGGCTGGAAGGGCCATTGCTCGTACTACAATGTTGCTTATCCTTATCAATTTTCTTCTATGTGTACAAGTTGACTGTAAATGTGACAATGACGAAGTCACCTTTTCTGAGATCTCTGTCAATGGTGGGTAACGAGCGATGACAGCCAAGGGCAAATGGCATGTGACCATCGTAAGCAGAAACTAAGGATATGTTAATTCTTATAGGAAGATAATACATTGACATAGGCACTTACTAGGGTGTGGTCGATGTACAGGATAATCTGAGATCTGTTTGCTAGAGGAATTCTGAGACAATATTTTTTTTTATAGTATTGGCAGTATGTATTGGCCAAGAAGTACTTGCATATGAAGGACTTGTATTATTTTCAGTTGTACTAAAGAAGGATAGGATTAGCCTCTTTGGAGGAGGAGCCAGTGAGGAAGAAGCTGCTTTCTGCTTTTTAGTAGGAGATGAGTGAGAGTGTAACAAGTTAAGTTTTGCCATACAGGATGAAACAGTAGCTTGTGATAGGACGGATGACACAGTAAATAACATTTTGGTGGAATGGAGATCAGCTAATGAGACAAGGCAGAGATTGTCACAGATGTGTTCCTGCAAGCATTCAAGCAAAACTGACTTTTTCTTAAGAGCACCTTGTGAATACAGAGAGACACTGGAATGACAGTTTGCAATGGGTTTAAGCTGAGCCATAGTAATATTCTTTGTATCACACAGAATGGACAGTACATTAGTTTTTTGAGCAGGGGACAATTCATTATAAACTTGTTCTGGACTTTCATTTGACATGGAGGGAGCCACTGTTTGAGAAATAGAGGGCACATTCATTGGTTCTGACTGAGGAGGGGTAGTAAATAAACTAAGTTCAGTGACAGACAGAACTTGTGATGAAACAACATCATCATACACAACCAAACAGTCAGCAGTGCAAACATGGTGGACTAATGAATCAAATAGAGCATTACTTGACAACCATACACCATTTGATTTATAGGAGATGCCAGTGTGTTCTAAACTCAAAGAATGAATTTTATTATTAGAAAGAACATTGGTAAGAAAATGCTGAAGAACAGCAAATTTTACACTTGGAGAGAGAGAAAGTTTGGCATTAAAAGGATCTGATAATGGTGGACTGGAGACTAGAGTGCTCAAATATTGTCCAATTGCAGAGATATTAGCTTCAATGCTAGAATTATTGGCTTCAGAGCCGGAATGTAGTGGATTTATTGGCCCCAGAGCCAGATGCATTGGCTTTAATGCCGGATGTATTGGCTTCAATGCCGGTTTTATTGGCTTCAATGCCGGTGTAGTTATTGGCTTCACAGCCTGGTTCATAGGTCAAACAAAAAGGATGAGAAGCGCAGAGTTTATTATGAGGACACATGAGGAGCGGAGAGGTGGAAAGAATGATGACAACGGTAACCAGTGGAGTCAAGAAAACTTACGAGACAATAGTAATACACGTGCCCAAATGAAACCAAACAGAGCGTGGGACATCTCGCGACCCGCATGAGGTCAAGCAGCAAAAATCACTGCGGTAGCTAAGAACCAAACAAGAACAAACAGACCGTGGGACATCTGGCGACCTGCGTGAGGTGAAGCTGAAAAACGCGCTACGGTAGCTAATAACCAAACAAGAACAAACAGACCGTGGGACATCTGGCGACCTGCGTGAGGTGAAGCTGAAAAACACGCTACGGTAGCTAAGAACCTAACAAGGACAAACAAACGAATTTCTCATAAGAACCAAAGCTACAGCTTTGGTAATGATAATTCAAAGCAATTTTCTCGCCTTCTGAATAATAATGACTACGTATGTAGCTTATTTATTAATTTTAATTTTCAGCGTAGGATGCAAGATCCGACAAGAGTATCAATTTTCTTATTTCCTTTTCTTGCTCACCTGAAATAAGGTAATGCTATGAGACTGTATTGCGTCCCTACCAAGGGACATTTTACCTCGAGCCCTTGGCGCTGCAAATTTTGAGATTGAATCGTACTACATAGAGCGTCAATGATGGGGCTAACATCACTTCCCCCTCTCAAAGGCTCTTTTTTGAAGCCCAAATACTCAAGATAGATGCTGCTATCCACATTACTTAGAGTCCGAGAGGCGTGTCCTTGCTGTCCCGGAGCTGTTCTGATGCTATAAAGCTCACCTTTAATACAACGTTTATCTCTCGGAGAAGTCGATGAACGCCTCCGAACAATTAGGACATCCTCGTCTCTTTCTTTTTCTTTTTGTGCTTCAACGTGCTCCCCGACGGTAATACAACATTAACAAGGGCTTGCGGAGAACACTGTGCTAGTACTAATGGTATATAAGTGAAAGGGGTCTGATGACAAGACTATTCGCCTCTGGAGTGTGGAAACAGGCAAGGCTGTTGGAGAACCATACAAAGGCCACACATCTACAGTCTGGTCTGTGGCATTCTCACCAGATAGAAAGCACATTGTTTCTGGGTCTTATGACGAGACTATTCGCCTCTGGAGTGTGAAAACAGGCAAGGCTGTTGGAGAACCATACAAAGGCCACACATCTGCAGTTCGGTCTGTGGCATTCTCACCAGATGGAAAGCACATTGTTTCTGGGTCTTATGACGAGACTATTTGTCTCTGGAGTGTGGAAACAAGCAAGGCTGTTGGAGAACCATACAAAGGCCACACATCTGCAGTCCAGTCTGTGGCATTCTCACCAGATGGAAAGCACATTGTTTCTGGGTCTGATGACGAGACTATTCACCTCTGGAGTGTGGAAACAGGCAAGGCTGTTGGAGAACCATACAAAGGCCACACATCTTCAGTCCTGTCTGTGGCATTCTCACCAGATGGAAAGCATATTGTTTCTGGGTCTTCTGACAAGACTATTCGTCTCTGGAGTGTGGAAACAGGCAAGGCTATTAGAGAACCATATGAAGGCCACACATCTTCAGTCTGGTCTGTGGCATTCTCACCAGATGGAAAGCACATTGTTTCTGGGTCTTATGACAAGACTATTCACCTCTGGAGTGTGGAAACAGGCAAGGCTGTTGAAGAACCATACAAAGGCCGCACATCTTCAGTCCAATCTGTGGCATTCTCACCAGATGGAAAGCACATTGTTTCTGGGTCTTCTGACAGGACTATTCACCTCTGGAGTGTGGAAACAGGCAAGGCTGTTGGAGAACCATACAAAGGCCACACATCTTCAGTTCAGTCTGTGGCATTCTTACCAGATGGAAAGCATATTGTTTCTGGGTCTGATGACAAGACTATTCGCCTCTGGAGTGTGGAAACAGGCAAGGCTGTTGGAGAAACATACAAAGGCCACACATCTTCAGTCCTGTCTGTGGCATTCTCACCAGATGGAAAGCACATTGTTTCTGGGTCTTTTGATGAGACTATTTGCCTCTGGAGTGTGGAAACAGGCAAGGCTGTTGGAGAACCATACAAAGGCCACACATCTTCAGTCCGATCTGTGGCATTCTCACCAGATGGAAAGCACATTGTTTCTGGGTCTTCTGACAAGACTATTCGCCTCTGGAGTATGGAAACAGGCAAGGCTGTTGGAGAACCATATGAAGGCCACACATCTTCAGTCCTGTCTGTGGCATTCTCACCAGATGGAAAGCACATTGTTTCTGGGTCTTATGACAAGACTATTCACCTCTGGAGTGTGGAAACAGGCAAGGCTGTTGGAGAACCATATGAAGGCCACACAGATTCAGTCCGGTCTGTGGCATTCTCACCAGATGGAAAGCACATTGTTTCTGGGTCTTCTGACAAGACTGTTCACCTCTGGAGTGTGGAAATAGGCAAGGCTGTTGGAGAATCATATGAAGGCCACACAGATTCAGTCAGGTCTGTGGCATTCTCACCAGATGGAAAGCACATTGTTTTTGGGTCTGATGACAACACTATTTGCCTCTGGAGTGTGGAAACAGACAAGGCTGTTGGAGAATCATATCAAGGACATATTAACATTGTTAAAATGCCTCAAGCAAAATTCCCCTTTTTTCATTACCTATCATCAGGCTCCTTTACATTTATGCACTGGGATCAAAATTATGATTTTAGTCATGGTTGGGTGACACATCCTCTTGACACTTCTGTATACCTATTCTGGGTTCCTCCTAGATATCGGTCTTTACTTTGTACTCCAGGAACTGCAATGATATTTCACCCTGATTCAATTCAACTGGATCTTTCAAATTTCACACATGGTGATCAGTGGGCTAGATGCAAATTGTAAGATTTGAAGTTCTCTTATTGAAGAGACCTTCTAATCCTTAAGCAGAAGAACTGTATTTACTTAGATGGTTGAAAATACACTTTGATATGCTTCTTGAAACACACTTTGCTTTCTGATTACTTTTAAGATACAAGCAAAAAGGTAAACAAACAGCCTTTTCCTTAGCACTTGTGAAAGTTTTCACTCAGTCACATAATTATGTTTTTGTTCCTGTGATTTGCATGATTTGTGATCTTTTGACAGTGGCTACACTGAACCCTGGATTTAGCTATCTGTGTCACCACAAGTACTACCATCCACCACACAATTTTGACAATCATTGGGAGTAATGCAAATAAGAGCTTTCAAAAAGATATCTTAATGTTTTCTTTTTCTTTTTAATATTTTCATTATTTTCTTCAATGAGTTGCCCCTTTCAGTTTTGATATTTGTGGGAATATCATGCTGAAGACATCTCCTCAGCTCTTGTGCACATTCCCACCTACTTCCTGAGGTTGCTGGCAGCTTCCACCAGGGGTTGTAAGGGTAACCCTAAACAATCTGTGACCTTACATGAACTAGTGGAGGGGAAATCCAAAGTAAATATAAATGACCTGAAGTAGCCTACATTAAAGGATACTGACCTAGTAGAGGGAAATCTGAAGAGAAAAACTCTAAGGATACTCTGCCACTAGAGAGCTTCTAAATACCCCAAACTCAAGATAAGAAGATATCAAATAAAGATGAATGGAGTAATTGAAATAACCAAAGGGGAGATAGAGGTATGCCCCTGAGTCACCAAACAAATATCTACATGCCTCCAAATAACTCTAATGCCTCATGTCTGTGGTGGATTTGAGGGCCCATGATTTCTGCAAAGTAATGGTCTGAAAAATAAATAAAGATGAACAAAGTTGAAATGAAGTGACATGAAGTCAATGCAAATTCAAACAAAGAGGTCTGAAGTGGAAACAAAGTGGAATGAAGTAGAGCAAAGTATGCTTGAAGTGCTAAAGTGATAAAATGAGGTAAAAGTGTAATGCCTAAATAGAATAAAAGTAGAAAATAAAATAGAAAGTAGGTTGTTCCCTAACATCACCTCCTCTTCTAAGTGCTGCATCCTCAGAGCACTTGCTGATCTTCATTGTACATGAAATTGAAGGAATAAAAAGGCTGTTGCTTGAATACACCTCAGAGCATCAGGGTGACTTTGGTGAAAGTCCTCAACCAGCTTCAGAACTGCCTTATCACATTTGAGGATCCATTCATTTGCTTCATAACCATATCCTTTCTACTTGACAAAGCATTTGAATCTTCAGCAACTAACTTGGCTGTCCAAAATCTCTTTGACTTTGAAGTGTTCTTCACCTTCAATGACTTCAGGTGGTGGTGGTGGTATCACTTTGTGGCCAGCTATAGGATCTTCAGGGGCTGGAAAAACTTAAACAACATTGAAAACTGGATGGATACAACTCATAGACTTTGGAAGTTGAAGCATATAAGTATTTTGCCCAAGGTTATGATGCACAGGCTTTGGGGAAGGGCAAGTAGTCTTAATATTACTACCATCAAGGAATACTTTATCACCAGGGTTATATTCTGGACTCAGTACTCTTCAGTGATTGTAACACTTCACCATGTCATACTTTGCCCTGGCTAGGACTGCCTTCACTTCTTCCAGGGCTTCTTGCATTCGATCCTTAAACTTGTTGATAGCTTTGAGCCTCAAACTTCACTGGTTCAGTTTGAATCTCATCCTTGGGTAACATCCTGTATCAAGCATAAAGGGTGTCTACTGAGCCAAAGAGTGAATGTGATTGTTATATTGGATTCCACCAATGGTAGTAACTCCTTCCAGTTGTTCTTTTGTTCATTCATGAAGAGCCAAAGGTATTGTTTGAGTTCTTGATTCACTCATTCAATTTGCCCATCTGCTTGGGGATGATAGGCTGTCATCACTTCAAGTTTGATCCCAAGGAGTCTATACAGTTCACATGTGAACTTAGCTAAAAACTGAGAACCTTGGTCCAAAATGTCTTGTTTTGGAAGTCCATGAAGCTTCCAGACATGTTGAAGATAGAGCTGAGCTGCCCCAAAGTGTCAGGGGATGACCCTAAAATTCAATTTTCACAGTCATTTGGACTCCACTTTAATGCCCATCAACAAGCTCTCAGAGTCCAAGACCCTCACGGTCATCTGTCCAATACTCACCCTCAGTCATACAGGGACAGAGACACAGATAACCCCTGAGTCATGACTCATCAAGTTTGCTCCATGGCTTCAGAGTCCAGATGTAGACCCTTGCTGTGGCCAGAGAGCAGGAGGTTAGGTTGGATGCAGTGGCAGGTTTCAGAGCTCAGATTCAGGGGTGTAGGTTAGGGTGTGGTCAGGGTTGTTCTTATGGTCTTTCTTCTGTTGATTCCATTCTTTGTTTCTTGTACCCATGTGGTCTCTCTCTTGTGTATTTTTTGGCATTGATGGATCCTGATTCTTCACAGTATTTACTGAGCTCACTCTAGCAGAGGCAATCCAAGGCTTTCACTTTGGATTTCCCCTCTGCTAGATGAGATCCCCCACCTTTGTATTTTATGGTCATTTATTGATTACTTGGATTTCCCCACTGCTAGCTCTGATGTGACATCCTTCAGAGTACAAAGGTTGCCCTTACACAAAGGCTATGATAGTGGTATGTGTTGCAATGAAGTGTGTTTGTTTGCTCACTAAGTCTACTATGTTCATAACCAAATCAAAGCCTGCTATGTATATGTGCATATATGCTAGCTGTATAGCCCCTGACAGCTCCTTACTAAGCTTTCTTCAACAAGACAGACACCTTCCACCAGATCAACACCAAGTCCATCAAACATTTCCTTAGTATTGATCACTATTGCATATTACTAGTGTAAGGCAACCTGTAAGGGCAGCCCTAAACAATCTGTGGACCTCACACAAACTAGTAGAGAGGAAATCCAAAGTATACATAAATAACCCAAGTAATGTACAACAATGGATACTCACCTAGTAGAGGGGAAATCTGAAGAGAAAAACTCTAAGGATACCCCACCACTATGGAGCCCCTAAATACCCCCAACTCAAGATAAGAAGATAAGGAGATAGGAAATAAAAGACAAATGAAGTAATAGAAATAACCAAAGGGTAAATAGCAGTATGACCCTGAGTCACCAGACCAACATCCACATGCATCCTGACCACCCTGTCACCCCAGGTCCAAAGTGAAACAAAGTGGAAATAAAGATGTCTGAAGTGTAAAACAAGTGACCTGAATATCATGCCCTGATCCTGATTGTAAGGGCAACCCTTGGAGCCGAGCGGACGTCACGCAGAGCTAGCAGAGGGGAAATCCAAAGATACATAAATGAACGAATTATATACACACGACGGGAATCTCACCTAGCAGAGGGGAAATCCAAAGAGAAAGACTTGGATTGCCTCTGCCAGAGTGAGCCCATTATATACCGTCCGGAAACGGAACACAAACCCCGAAAGGAAAATGAACAACGATCTGATGAACTCGGAAACAATAAGGAAAGGGGAACGAACCAATGAAAGGAAAACAAAGGAAGCGGAAGCGAACGGAGAAACAACGAAACGGTCCCGATCACCGACTGGCGCTAAACAACCCATCACTCATGTGCTATGACTACATGCGCATATACTCTCCACCAGACGACCACTGTCTCCAACCAAACCTCCCACTCTCCGGCCACAGGAGTCGACGAATGTGCTGAGGGTGAATCCCGCGCGGAATCGCTTCCAGAGGGTGCTTGACGCGAGGGGTAGTTCCGGACGGAAATATTCCGGGCGGAATTCTAGGAGCGTCCCCTGACACTGATTTTGTTATATTTTGATTATATTTCATTTTCCTTCAGACTCACTGGAGACACCTCATTATTTACCCCAAATGAAATGTTAAGGAAAAGTGTCACCAGACCTGGTTGTATTATAGTTTTTATTGGAGTGATATTTATATCAAATTTTGAATTATATGACCTTTTAAGTGAGAGGATAATAGTTTTAAATTTTCTAATTTGAATCAGATGAAAAAGGGAGAGAAAGGCTCTTACAAGTTGGCCTTTCAACATGGAGAAAGTTTAATACTACTCTGAATTTTTATCACCTATCTTAGTAATATACATCTAGTCATATTATGGATAACAATTGATTGTCAAACATGAAGGAAAACCTAGTAAGAACCACCCTTTCACATCCATGTCATTCAATACAAAGGTGCTAAAATTCCTGACATTATTCACATTATCCATAACTTTAAATGTGTAATAAAGATACCTTTCTGTATTTATATATTTCATAAGAAAGCTGTGTCATATGCTAGGTTTTTGATACTTTTCTCTTAATGTAATTTGAGCATTTAAACACATATAAATGTTGCTTTTCTGAATTGAAGGAAAAGCTTAGGAAAAG
>KN837077.1:1858136-1878971 GCA_000827215.1 Sphaerobolus stellatus SS14
CAGAGGTCGGTCGGAGGGTATCGGAGAGGAAGTCTGAGACAAGGTCAAAGACGATGAATGGGAATATAACAGAGGGTAAACTAAGTTGATTTCCGGATAGAGAACTACCTAAGAATATACATGTACTTACATACTATAAACAGGAGTTAACTTAAAGGAGGTAGTAGATATAATGGATAGGTCAGGGAAGGGTTGGAAAGCAGGGTAGATCGGAAGGGGTAATAACAAGGGGTAAACAGGCATGAATAGGGGGATCAGATAGGGATGGAACTAAGATACAATATAATAGTTCAACATGATAATGGTCATAGCCAATGAAAATAAAGGAATGATAATGTGAAGATAAGAGAAGTAGCCAATGAAGACGAAGGAGGACAGCGTACTGATAGTATGTGGTCAGTGACGTCGGGCAGGTCAGAGGAATATAGCCGTTGGAGAGCTGTTGGGGGGTGATGCCAAGGCAGGGCGTAACAGTATCCCCCCCTTACGGTCGAGCCCATGAGGCCCTGGGCAGAGGGTTGTGGTCATCAAGTGATGGAAGCTCCGGAGTTGGAAATCGAGTCCCGGCTAACCGTCAGGTATATGATCGGAGATTCCAGGGCGCTTCCGACTTCACAACTTGAACTTGAACCACCACCATGTCTGAACGCCTACACACGCCTATCCCCCCTCTCATTGAGCCAATTCTTCATGAAGAACCTTGACTCCGTTTCAAGACATTCGAATACCATCCCTCCTATCCCAGCAACGGAAATTTTCTGGTACCCGATCAGAACGAAGCGGCGATCTCGATGAAACACCTGTGGCAGCCCATAGTGGATAGGTACTGGCAAACTGTTCGGGATTGGATTGTGGTGAAGAACAAGGATCGGGAGAAGGCGATAGCATGGAAGGAGGTGAGAGAGAAGGCGGAGAGAGAGAAGGCGGAGAGGGAGGCGGAAGAGAAGGCGGAGAGGGAGGCGGAAGAGAAGGCGGAGAGGGAGGCGGAAAAGGAGAGGTTGCAGAAGATGGCGGAGAGGAAAAGGGATGAGAAAGTGGCGAAGGAGTTGGAGGGGAGGAAACGGAAACAATTGGAGAAAGACATCGGCAACTCGACTTCGAAGAAGAAGAAGAAACATCCTCAAAGTCAAAAGTCGGCACCGACCATCATGGAGTCGGATGAGGAAGACGGAGGTCGGGCGGCAAATATAATCACAGCGAACCAGGCGATGTTTTTGGAGAAGGGTGTTGAGATCATCGTGAGTAATAGTCTCTTGGGACCGATTGGGAATTAACAAGGTCATAGGAAGAGGCTAGTCTTCAAGCTAGTCACACATCGTCGAAGTACAGCGGCGACCCTCGGGAGGCACCCTGCAATCGTTGCAGGTACTGGGTCTCAACTCATGGATGTGTGACTTGGCTCTGTCGGGATGTTGTCGAGCGGAAGGCATGTGCGACTTGCACTGCCTCGAACATTTCGTGCGTGATGACTGGAGAGGCGATCCAGTGTGAAAAGAAGGGTGGTGGTACTCCGAAGAGATGGGCATTGGGTTTGAAGATGGATGATGAAGGTCGGCCAGAGATCTTCGATCACTTAGGATTTGTGGAGGCCGACTTGGATACACTCAAGCAGACTGTCGGAGAGTTATACAACTTGACTCGGATCCAGGTCATGTCGCAACTCCTGACCTATCGTCTTTTTGAGGTGAACAATACCATTCAGCCCCCCGGTTTCCAGGAGCAGCGGGAACAGTATCGACGATCGGCGACAAAGATCTTTGGGAAGGACCACCTTGGGGAGGATATGGGTTTGTCGGGTGCGATTGGAGATGAGGATGAGGCGGATGCTTCGGGAGAGGAGACAGATGGCAAGTACCCCAACAAGACTCTCAGGAGGGGTGACGACATGGTGGAAAGACAGGACTTTGTTCCAGGAACCGTTGAGTTGAGTGAGGAGTCGGAGACTGGGATTAAGGGGTCGGGTGGAGAATCGGAGATGAAGAGCGAGAAGATGACTCCAAAGACCAAGGCCTCGGTCCCCAACATCGTGGAATCGGAGGAGTCGGAGGGGTCGGCCAAGATGTCTGATACGTCGTTGGATGGCGAGGAGGGATTGGACAAAAAGTCCGAGGAGATGGGGGATTATCTTCCTACAAAGGGGAAGAAGTCAGGGAAACAGGTTATGAAGAAGTAACTGTAAATAGTTATCGGAGAATGGTCGGGTCTAAAAGTAAATACTAATAACAGAGTGTAAATGATCTTTTAAGATACATAAAAAATTGTGTGAGCTAAGGAGAAGGAGGGTTCGGCCTCCTTTGTGATCGGATAAATCAAGAATAAAAATGATATAATGGAAAGGAGGGGTCGGCCTCCTTGAGTGATACAATAAATCACAATACGGAAAATAAAAGCTCAGTGTACCAACTGAGAACTTGGTTTGTTGGGGTATCATCGATGGAACTTGGCGACGAGATCTGGCGCATTTTCACAATCTTCGGCACCTATCCAGTCGGTGGCATTATCGGTGTTGTCGTAGCCTAGCCATTTGATGAGGTATTGGAGACAATTCTTGTACCGGCGATTGATTTTGGAATCTAAGATTGTTTCAACAGCATACTCATCAGAGCCTTCAATGACAATCGGAGGAGGAGGGGGTTGGGTGTGGTTAGGGATTTGATTTGGTGTAAAGGGTTCCAACATTGAAGTGTGGAAGATGGGGTGAACGCCTCACATGTCTGGGGGTAGTTTGAGGGTAAATGATACTGAACCAGGTTTGGCAATGATTTCATAAGGCCTGAGGTATTGATTGGCAAGTTTCTTAGACGGTCAGGTCATTTTGAAGAATTTTGCTTTGACAAATACTTGGTTGCCAATCTTGAAGTCTGGTGCTGGTAGTTGGTGCCAATTGGTGGAGACTTGGTATCGTTTCTTGGCTTGAGCAATGGTTGTCCTTAATTCCTGGTGAAGTTCATTAAGGTCGACCATGAAATCTCTTGCTTGGGCCGAGGCGAGGTCGCGTTCGGGATAAACAGTAATGTTCGGGTGATAGCCTTTATTGGCAAAGAAAGGAGATATATTAGTTGTCGCGCTGGGTGCATTATTGTAAGCAAACTCAGCAAGGGGTAAGAGCTCGAACCAGTTGTCTTGCTGGTAATTGCAAAAGACTCTGAGGTACTGTTTCAAAGTCTGGTTCGTGCGTTCTGTCTGTCCGTTGCCCTCGGGATGGTAGCCCGACATGAAATGAAGTCTCATGTCAAGTGCAATGCCAAGCGATCGGAAAAAGTGTGGGACGAACTCTGAACCATGATCAGACGTGATGTGAGATGGAACACCATGTTTGGAGAAGACGTGAATGACAAAGAGTTTGGTGAGTTCTTGCGACATAATTGTGTCAGTAGTCGGAATGAAGATGCTTTGTTTGGATAGTTGGTCGACAATAACCAGTATGGCAGTGTAACTAGAGGAAGTCAGGAGTTGTTCAATGAAATCCATGGATATGGCATTCCAAGGTCGGAGAGGGATCGGGAGTTGCTTGAGGAGTCCATAGGGTTTGTGCCTAGGTGTTTTCGTCCTCTTGCATATGACACATGAATTGGTGAAATCCAGGACAAAGGATCGGAGACCAGGCCACATGTAATCCCGTCAGATGAGTTGTAGGGTTTTGTTCTGGCCATAGTTTCCAGACAAGATCTGGTCGTGCTTATATTGTAGAATCCTAGGTCGGAGATCATTAGCGTGAGGAACATAGATTTTGTCATCGCATTTTAATAGGCCGTCATCGGATAACTTCCATCTTGGATTGGAAGTGTCTTCGATATGTCGGGAGGCGATTGGGTTGTCGGCCAGCGATGATCGGATGTCGTTGTGTAATGCTTCAACATCCATGAGGGTTGCACCTCTAAGGGCTGGTGCAATGAAATAAGTAGCACGTAGTGAAGTAGTCAGTTGTTCAGTGGTAAACACAGGCCTGAAATTCTGCGGGTTGACACTGGCATAGCCACTACTCCCCTCTTTAGCATAGACGTCGTAACGTCAAGTAAGAGTGTTGGATTTTGTACCGAGCTTGCCGGGGCAAAAGCGAATGGTCATATTAAACTGTGAAAGGTATTCTGACCTGTGGGCCTGTCGGCGAGTCAATAATTTTGTTGTGGAAAAGTACTCAAGGTTTTTATGGTCAGTAACGACGTCGATTGGTTCGGCAGAACCTTCCAAATAGTGTCGCCACTTTTTGAATGCTTCGAAAATGGCCAAGAGTTCTTTGTCGTGGACGTTGTAATTGAGCTCGGTAGAAGTAAAGGTGTGGGAGAGGAAAGCGACGGGATGGAGAACACCATTAATTAAAATGGATAAGATAGCAGTGAGGGCATAGTCGGAAGTGTCGGTCTCCACGATGAGCGGGGCATTGGGAATCCAATGGTGTAGAATGGGTGTGGTAGTAAACACTTGTTTGAGTAGTTCAAAAGCCTGTCGGCAATGCTCGCTGAAAAGCCAAGGGGTACCCTTGCGGGTGAGTCTAGTGAGTGGAACGGTAATGCCTGAATATCCCTCGATGAATCGGCGATAGAAATTAGCATAACCAAGGAAAGATTGTATATCACGTATCTTGTGTGGCTCAGGCCACTCTTGGATAGTCTTGATTTTGTTGTCCGACATCTTAAGGCCTTGCTCTGAGATGATGTAACCCAGGAATTCAATTTGAGTTTGGTGAAACTCGCATTTGTCGGCTCGGGCAAACAAACCATGCTGTCGGAGTCGTCGGAGGACTTCTCGGACATGTTTCTTGTGGTTGGCCATATTGTCAGAAAAGATTAAGATGTCGTCAAGATATACCAAGACGGATACGTCGAGGAGGTTGGAGAAAATGTCGTTAACAAATCGTTGGAAAACTGCAGGAGCGTTGGTGAGTCCAAATGGCATAACGAGCCATTCAAAAGAACCATAGCGGGTTCTAAATGCTGTTTTCCATTCATTGCTGTCGGCGATGCATACGATATGATAAGCGTGTCGGAGATCGAGTTTGGTGTAGATGCGTGCATTCTTTGGGGAATCCAGCAGATCGGAGATCAGTGGGAGAGGATAACGATCTTTTTTAGAGATCTTGTTGAGTCCTTGGAAATCCACACAAAGTCAGAGGGATCCATCCTTTTTGCAAACAAACAGGACAGGTGCACCATGGGATGAACGGGAAGGGTGAATGAATCCAATGGACAGGTGCTGGTCCAAGAATTCTCGGAGAGCCTTAAGCTCGGTCGGAGATAGAGAATAGATTGGTCCCCAAGGGGGAGCTGTCCCTTCGTCCAGGTTGATTTTGAGGTCGTAAGGTCGGTGTGGAGGTAACATGTCAGTGTTCTTTTTAGAAAAGGCATCAGCATAGTCGTGATACTCAGCTGGTATGGAGCTGAGGTCCACCGGGTTGTCGACCTTAGTTGCTTGGGCGAAGAGAGCCAGATCATTGAGGTTCAGAGAGAAACTCTGAGAGCCCTCTAGTTTACAAGCGCGATTGAACACAATTGCATTGACAAAGGATATAGAGATTTTGGGTGGTGTTGGAGGGGTCGGTGAAGTCTGAGGACCGTCAGAGGGTTCGGAGGGTTGTTTTGCAGATGATCGGGCCTGTTTAGGGGTCGCCGATCTAGCGGAAGTCGGTGGTAATTCTTGTGTAAAGCCTTTCTGAGCAAGATGCTGCCCAATACCCAATCAATCAACGGATTGTTACGGGTGAGCCAGCTGTGTCCTAATACAGCTGAACAGGTCAAATCCAGGGAAGTGACATAAAAAGTCCTCGGAGTGATGTCGCCAGACATCAAGGTCAACAGCTTCTGTGACCATAGAATTAATAGTACCATCAAATAGTCCTATAGGAATAGGGGAGACTGGCCGAGTAGAAATGTTTTTTGATCTGACGAATGATTTTTCGATGAAGCAGTTGGAGGAGCCAGAATTGACGAGAGTGCAGAGAGGATAGGAGAGGGTCAGAATCGTAGTGGATATATACAGGGAGTTCGGGGAGTAGGCGATACGACGATAAGCACGATCACCAAAGTTGGTACGGGCCTTGTACTTGGCGAACTGAATAAAGTATTTAGTCGCTCTACCGTTGTCAGGAAATGCCAGTTTCTCCAGTGCCATCTCGGCTTCTTCCTCAGGGAAGGTCGAACCGAAATTGTCAAGGAGTATCTGTTTAAAGACAACCCAGTCAGTGAAGAATGTAGGCTCCACATAGCCAGGATCATCTTTGGCGAGGATGTATGGTTCGAAGAATTCGAGAGCAGTTCCTTTCAGAAAGGTTAGGGCGTACCCGACTTTCTTTCAGCCTGATGAGTAGCTCTGTTGCTGGGCTCGGAAAACCATTTGACAAGAGATCAAGTAGACCTTGAGTTTGTCAGGGTCAGACCCATCGAATGGGTCTGGTGCTCGGACTTTGGAACTAGAATCCTTACCGCCAGAAAGTAGTGATTGGAGTTCACGACAGACGTCGTCCACAAAATTGATGGGATCATTACTGTCTGGAGGTGGGTCAGCAGGTGGGCCACCATCACCATTATCACCATCATCGCCATTGTTGGGTGGTCCGCCACCACCACCGCCTGTGCTTCTCCTGGGAGAGTTGTTGCATGAGGGGTGCAGTGATTGGTTCCTGTGGTTGGAACCATCGTCTTCTCCTCGGGAGTTATCGTCTGGTGGTGGTCCAGGGTAACCCGAGGTATCGGTTGTTCCAGCCATTGGTTGGCGAGGTCTGGTAGGTGGTGGTAAAGGTTCTAAGGGTTGTCCTTGACTGTCAATGAGACCTCTGCTTTGAGCACATCATTGGCAATTGGCATGTTGGTCTTGAGCTGTCAAGAAACGGGGGTCGGATTCGGGTTGCGGGGATGAGGATACATGGGTGACTGTGTGTGTCCATGTTGACATGCAATAGTCTTGAGATCCGGAAATACTGTTAAGCTCTGTGCAGAACTAAGGTTAAGATACGTCAGAGATGTACGAATAGGACTTGGCTTCAGCTTTGATGCTGTGCCACTATTACAAGTCGCATCCTGATTTCAAGTCGGTCGGGTCCGATCAGTTTTGGACGATAGAGGTCAAGATAGAGTTTGTTGAAGAAGTCGGAGAAGTCAAGACCAAGGGTCAAGACTGTAACATGGTAAGACTATGTCGAACCAGAGGTCGGTCGGAGGGTATCGGAGAGGAAGTCTGAGACAAGGTCAAAGACGATGAATGGGAATATAACAGAGGGTAAACTAAGTTGATTTCCGAATAGAGAGCTACCTAAGAATATACATGTACTTATATACTATAAACAGGAGTTAACTTAAAGGAGATAGTAGATATAACAGATAGGTCAGGGAAGGGTCAGAAAGCAGGGTAGATTGGAAGGGGTAATAACAAGGGGTAAACAGGCACGAATAGGGGGATTGGATAGGGATGGAACTAAGATACAATATAATAGTTCAACATGATAATGGTCATAGCCAATGAAAATAAAGGGATGATAATGTGAAGATAAGAGAAGTAGCCAATGAAGACGAAGGAGGACAGTGTACTGATAGTATGTGGTTGGTGACGTCGGGCAGGTCGGAGGAATATAGCCATCAAAGAGCTGTCGGAGAGTGACGCTAAGGCAGGGCATAACAGGACCTGACAGTCGACTCATGGACATCAAGTGTAAGCACCATATTGATGCGGGCTTATGTATTGTTTGTGGACTTAAGGGGCACATTGCAGAAGATTGCAACAAAGCCAGGTAGAACAACAACCAGGCTTCGAGCTCCAGTTCCAACAATTGCCCTGCATCTAAAGTGTGCACCTCCAACACTGAGGAGAAGCCCAACACAGATGACAAGGTCGAAGCCAAAGACTCCACATCTGGGTCAAAAAACTAGTGACCAGTTCGCTGGACTCCAGCAGTCAGACTGCGTTGATCCACAAACCCACCCGGTTATGAACCTTAGACTCAACACTTCTGCTCTTTCTAATTCTAATTCTCTCACAATTATACTCTCTTTTGAATCCATTCTGGCTCCTGTATATACTCTTGTTGACTCAGGCTCCTCACATTGTTTTGTTGAATCAAAATTTGTAAAGGCTCATTCTATTTCTACTTATTCTATTGACCCTCTTCCATTATCCTTGTTTGATGGTTCAATTAACTCTGTTATTGCAGAAGCTACGGACCTCGAAATTACATTTCCCTCTGGGGAAACCACATCTATGACATTCTATGTCACCACTCTGGACTCCTCATGTGTCACTGTCTTGGGACACAACTGGCTCACCCGCTACAATCTGTTGATTGATTGGGTATTGGGCAGTATCTCGTTCCAGACTCCGATAATTGGGTTGTCAAAGGCCTCATCCAATGTTCATGTGGCATCCGCCTCATTCAAACAACCTCTTGGACAATCCTCATCGACCTCTGCGTTGACCCCTTCTGTGTCTGCAGACTCCATGATGCCTACTCCTCAATCAACAGCCTCCACATCGTCAACTCCTGTCAAGTCTTCAATATCTTTTGTCAATGCTGCTGCATATATGTGGGCAGCAAAGATGGAAGGTTCACAATGCTTTACCATTAACCTTGAAGATCCAGAACTCCGCACAAGAGCAACATCTATGGATCTGGACCCCAATGTGATAAACAATGTGCCCAAAGAATATCACAAATATGCTGATGTCTTTTCAAAGTCAAGTGCTGATACTCTAGCTCCTCATAGACCTTATGACCTCAAGATTAATCTTGAGGATGGTGCCACTGTACCTCCAGGCCCTATATATTCACTCTCTGCAACTGAGCTCATTGCACTCCGAGAGTTCTTAGATGAACATCTTCGTATGGGTTATATTAGACCTACTCAGTCTCTGCATGATGCTCCAGTTCTTTTTGTATGCAAGAAGGACGGGTCCCTGAGGTTATGTGTAGACTTCAGGGGTCTCAATAGAGCTACTAAAAAGGATCAGTATCCACTACCCCTTATAACTGACCTATTGGATGCTCCAAAATGATCTAGGATCTATTCCAAAATCGACCTCTGACACGCTTACCACCTTGTATGCATCGCTGAAGGTGATGAATACAAAACCGCTTTCTGAGCTCACTATGGCTCCTTCAAGTGGTTAGTAATGCCTTTTGGTTTAACTAATGCACCAGCCTCCTTCCAGAGATTTATTAATGACATCTTTGATGATCTATTGAACGTCTCTGTATTGGCTTATTTGGACGATATTCTAATCTATTCAGATAACCTGGATGAACACCGAAAACATGTCAAAGAGGTGCCTTGTTGACTTTGCACTAATGGACTATATGCTTGTCATGATGAATGCGAGTTTCATAAAAGTGAAGTTGAATTTTTAGGTTATATCATATCTGAGCACGGACTCCAAATTTCATCCGACAAAGTCAAGACCATCTTGGAATGGCCAGAGCCCTGCAAGGTCAAATATATTCAATCGTTTCTCGGTTTTGCTTATTTCTATAGACACTTCATATTCAATTATCCTGACCTAACAGTCCCCTTGATGTGTCTTACCAAGAAAGGGGCCCTATGGTCCTTTACTGCAGAATGTTGAATTGCCTTCGACTCAATCAAACAGGCTTTCACATTGGCCCCCATCCTCACCCATTGAATACCCAATGTACCTATAGTGGTGGAGACTGACACTTCAGATTATGCATTAGCGACCATTCTATCTCTTTGGATAGATGGCGAGCTTCATCCTATTGCATTTCACTCAAGAATGTTCAATCAAGCAGAACATAATTATGATATCCATGATAAAAAACTGTTAGCCATTTTCAAGGCTTTCAAGAAATGGTGTGATTACCTAGAAGGTGCGGTCCCCACAGTTGACATTGTCACTGATCATAAGAATTTGAAATACTTTGCAACTACAAAATTGCTTACTCGCCATCAAGCATGGTGGTCCGAATTCTTATCTCAATTCAATATGGTAATATGTTTCTGCCCTGGACACCTTGGCGCTAAACCAGATGCACTAACTAGATGATGGGACATTTACCTAAAAGAGGGGGGTAACGATTATCAAGCATTCATCCCCAGAACCTTAGGCTGATCTTTACTCAGGATCAGCTGATGGCCTCCCTTAGAGCTACATCCCTTATTGTTCCTGCTCTTCAGAGCTCCATTGTTGTGGACATTCACAAACTTCACAATGACATCAAAGACACACTACACTTAGACTCCGTAGTGTTAATACACCTCAACGATGGAACTGACTCAAGATGGAAACTAGGTGAAGACAGACTCCTATGCCTAGATAACAGAATCTATGTCCCAGATGTTGACAGACTCTGACTCAAGGTCTTACAGTACAAGCATGACCACATTCTCTCTGGACACTTTAGGCAGAACAAGACTATCAAACTCATTTGACATGATTATGTCTGGCCTAGACTCCATTCCTTTGTCCAGGAATTTTGCAAGTCCTGTGTTACTTGTATGCAGTCAAAGTCACAACGACATAAGCCATACGGGCTCCTTAGGCAATTACCTGTACCAGAGCTCCCTTGGAATTCCATATCAATGGACTTCATTGAACAATTATTGGACTCCAATGGCTACAATTCAATCCTTGTAGTTGTTGACAGGTTATCCAAGCAGAGTATATTCATACCTACAACAGTCAACATTACTTCTGCACAATTGGTGAGTCTATTTGCTATGCACATTTTCTCAAAACATGGAGTTCTGTCTCATGTCATGTCTGACAGGGGCTCCGAGTTTGTCTCTCATTTCTTTAGGTCCCTCAGACAGGCCCTTGACATGCACTTGCATTTCACTTCTGGGTACCATCAAGAGGGTGATGGACAAACTGAATATGTTAGCCAAACCTTGGAGCAATATCTCTGTATATATTGCAACTATCAACAAGACAACTGGTCAGAGTTACCACCATTAGCTGAGTTTGTATACAATAATGCTTCTAATGCTACTACCAATGTATCTCTGTTCTTTGCTAACAAAGGTTATCATCCTAACATTACTATTCATCTGGGGTGCAATCTGGCTTCAGCTCAAGCCCATGAATATGTTATTAACGTTGATGAATTACACCAATATCTCAAGACTAGTATGAAGGAAGCTCAAGAGTGTTATCAGGGCCTCGCTGATTGTCACAGGCTACTGGGCCCCGAGATTTCTATTGGCAACTATGTTTTTATCAAAGCTCAATACTTTCAGACAACAAGACTGTCAAAGAAGCTTTCTGAAAAATACTTAGGACCTTTTGAGGTTCTTGCTCAGATGGTTCACTCTTGTATACACTTTGGCTTCCAGACACTTACAAGATGGTGCACCCTGTCTTTCATATTTCAATGCTGGAGCCCACAACTATTAATCAGTTTGAAGATCATACTCCACCAGCCCCCGATCTAGTTATGATTGATGACAAAGAAAACTATGAACTTGACACTATCCTTGATTCAAAGATAGATAGATGACATAAATGCAAACTTCAATATCTTGTTAATGGATGGGCTACGAGGGTACAGGGCAAGATACTGATTGGGCACTAGCTACTGAACTCAACGCACCGGACCTCCTTGACAAATTTCATTGCAAATATCCCAACAAGCCAGGACCTCTATCTAAGATATGATCGAACTCTGATCTTGGACCCTGCCATGGTTCATTACTTTCATTTTTTATGACATTTTTCATTTTTTCATTTTCATTCAATTCAACATTCATTCATGACTTAATTAAGTTTTTCAATTCCTTTCATACTCCGTTTGTTTTCAGTCATTTATATTTTCCTTAAAATTCCCACTTCTGATTTTTGGACACATTTACATGTTTACAATTATTCTACAAGTTTACATTTTCTATTCTATTTATATTCAGATACCGCTTCTATTCCTTCATAGTATTCTTTTCTATTACCTCAGACCCCGTGTCCTTTTCATTTTCTTTCTCCTTTCCCTTCTCTGACCCTCCTACTGTGCTAGGAGTGGACTCCAGTTCCTTTTCTGGCACTACTCTTTTCTCCACTTCTACCCCTTTTTCCTTCTCCCCAGAACCCTGCCCTTCCTTCCTCACCACTTCATTCTCCACCCTGGCCTTCTTGCTAGAACCAGACCCCACATCCTTGTCATCCCTGGACCTTTTCTTCCTGGACTCCGTTCCATCAGCCACTTCTATTCCTCCCCAGGCATCCATCAGGAAAGCCTTGGCCTCATGACCCTTCCCAAGCACGTACCGAGCAGCCAACTGCTTCATATTGAAAGCGCAGTTGCATGCAATATAGTTGTGCTTGCTTATTACATGCACACGACCCTGTTCTTTAGCATTGAGCAGGTTCTCGGGGACCAATTGACCGACCGCCTTGAGCTTGAGCTCCAACTCTCAGAGTCCAATGTCCAGCCTGCTGACCTCCAGGAAAGCACTATGAGCCCAGCGAAGACTCTCCAGCTGTTGAAGGTTGTACTTGTGGTACAACTCTTCCCCAGCTAGTGTGTTCTTATCCTTGGCCTCCACCTTGAGACCCTCAATATGGTCGTTGACCATCTTCAGGGCCCTGTGCGTAGCCCACTTGTACAGATTCCGGTAGGTACAGTTCACCTTTCAGCAAATGCACCTGTCGCACAATGTCTTCTTGCCAGTGGTTGGATGTGTGAAATGCATGTGGCCTTGTTTTCTTCACAGTTCAGGCAGGTCTCCCTGAACTCCTCCTCAATAATGGACTCCGAATCCATATCCTACGAAACCATTAGTAAAGATCTCAGATGTCAACTAATACTCGCCTGTACCACTTCCTTCGACTTGCCCTTTCCCTTCCCAGACCCTGATGCCACTGGCACAGCTACCTCCTTCCTCTTCTGCGCCTCCTCCGCTTTTTGCTTCTGCTCAGCTGCTGCTTCTTCTTTCTTCTTCAATGCAAGGAGCAACTTATGCAAATCTATGCACTCCTTGTCGTAGGCCTGCCAATAGCCAGCCACAATTGACATCCATTCATCAATATCAGCCTCTGCCCAAGTCTCACCCTTCACAGGATCCTTGCGACCTTTAAACTTGGTGTTACGGGCTGATCCTAACGAAGGGTTCTGAAGTGTGACCTAAGTAATGAACGAAGTCACACTAAAGAATGAAGGGTTAGAACTGAAGGACTTGGCTTCAACATCGTGGGTTGCGCCTTCTTGAAATGTATGTGTCCTTAATTTGGAACAGATTAGAACCAACAATATAAGAGCGGATTCGAATACTGAAGTTCCGAACGAAGGTAGGACTTCGGAGTAAGATCAAAGGTTCGAGGTGAAGTTCGGAATTGATCTTGAAGGTTTGTATTTGGTTCGGAGGTAATAGAGGTCTGAAGTGTATAGAGGAGAATGAGCACTAGGCTCAAGTATAGGAATGATATACACTAGGTCTATAAGGCTAATTTCTGACTAGAGAAAACTAGCTAAGATACATGTACTTATATACTATAAGTTCATGGACGAAAGCAGAAGGAAGTATTACAAACAAATAAGTCAAATGCGGAACAGAGCACAACATAAAGTGATAGAACAATGGGTATATGCATATCATCGAATAGCGAAGGTTCGGGGGAATGTATAAACAAATAATGTGAACAATCAAAAAGGTATGATGGACAAATATGCAATAATGAATATAAGTGAACGGAAATATGCCATAAGAAAAGATAAGCGAAACAATACAAATGTATTGGAAATGAACATGATGAAGTGTCACCTGTCAGAATAGAAGAAGTATTGAGGACTAATTGTGCCAGGTCCAGGGAAGACTAATAATAGTCTTATGGAATAGTGGAGCGAATAGTGTGATAGAACGAAGTAGGTGGGCAAAGGCATTGCCCTCGGGATCAAGAAGAAGTCAGGATGTGGGTCAAGGGTTTGTTGTGTGAACACGAAGACGAGGTGAGACGTGAAGTCGAACAAAGTAAGATGTGAAGTCGAACAAAGCTCTCTGAAGGTATGTGACCTTCTCCGAAGCTTCGTAGAGGTTAAACGAAGTCATGTGTTGTGACACTTAAGCACGGGGCTTAACACATGGGCACTGCTTGGAACCCATCTAGTGTCCTGTGAAGGTCTGTTGACCTTATGGTTGGTAATACAGGCATGTCCTTCGATTTTTTATATAAAATGGCATTCACCGTCGTGGGTTTGGATGAGGAGGACATGGATGGGGATGGGATATATGCGATGAGGTGGTTGGGGTTCAAAACGCTAAGTCCCAGAAATTTGATGGCCCCTGTTATTATACCTAGTGAAAATTTACTTTCCCAGGTGGACCTCAGCTAAAAAGAAGTGTTTCAAGAGCATCCAGAACACGTCCTCATGGGTTCAGACATTAAGAAGGAGCTACTATCACACCCTGATCCCGATTTTGTTTTATTTTGATTATATCTCATTTTTTTTCGGACTCCGCTTCCACCACATTCATTATTCATCTTTGATTTCATTGGTTCCTGATCCTTTATATTATTTTCATTCGTTTGCTTATTATTCTCGGACTCCGTCACTCCTTATTATTTCATTGTCATTCATTATTCTTCGGACTCCATTCCATTCCACTTATCACACTTATTCTTCTCATCAATGCCAAGCCTCGCTTATGACTCACATGATTATGTTCCACATGTCTTTTACGTTATATTATCATTGGCCTCCGCTTTCACAATTGTCAGCCAACCACATTCATTATTCCATTTCTTATCAGTCTTCATCTCTGTGACCCTGACTATTATTCCTTATATTTTCCAGGCTCCATTTTAGTATAAATAGCCGCATATGTATTCTGGCTCAGTAGTCAGAAATCAACTTTGTTATTCTGTTAACTCCATCCAGCCTCTGTCTATCTATTCTCTTCTTGTTCCACTATACTCAGTCTCTGAGTTTCCTTATACTGACTTGTCTGCGACAACCATTGGACTCTGAACCTCTGTTTGTCTTGACTTCATTCTGAAATAAGGACAACACATACGACTAAGGGCACAACATATAAGTTGAAGCCAAGTCCTTTCAGTTCATATCATCCGGACTCTGAATTACTTACCACATTCTATTAAATCCAGAGTCCGAAGTGACACCTAGATATCAGAACGTAACAGATGACTATATAAGTACTAGGTTGCTAAATTGATAGAACTGTTATGTAGACTACATAGCGCTATGGGAACTGTGTCAACTTTCCTGATGTGAGGATGAAGGTTCAACAAAATAAGTATACTATAAGCACAACACTGTTATTTGCTGCTAGTATAAGTACCAGCATCTCGAGTTTTAGATATTTAGACCAACCTTCAGAAATGCATCAGTCTAAATAACACATTTTTCATTCAGTTTAGAGAGGTTTTATGGGTACCAGCTCATAGATGTTCGGAGTTTTAAGTAAGTTAATCACATTATAAAAAAATGTAGATATATGCTAGGAAACAAGATTCAAGTCACATAAAAGAAAGTATACATCGAATCAAGCCATGTCCACATCCCTTCTTCATCCTGATCCCCATCCTAATTCAAATAGTATTTCGTACTTGGCCCATGCGACGTTCACCCACCCACCTATCCGATTTCCCATATCTCTTCCCCTCGCCCTGAGGCGCTGAATTTCGGGCGACAAGGTCCACATTCTTAGTACAGCCAATTTTGTCCACACTATCCGATACTTCGTAATATCTCTTCCTTTCAGCCAGAGACTCACAATTTCGGACCACGCCGCCCACACTCCAACCCCAAAACCCACAGCTCCAACCAACCCCAAAACGATTGCGACCACAATCCTCGTAATCAGATCTGACTTCCCGAGACTGAGGGCGAGGAAGGCCGCTACGAAGAAAAGAACACTGTAAATAAGAAAGATCGAAAATTAGTAGGCGATAAATGAGTAAGTGGAATGGGATCGAATTGGTGGTAGCACGCACCCCCACATGAAGAATGCATATGGCATGCTATAGATTATCGCAAGGCCGTTAGGTCCAGGGGATTTGAGAAGTCCGTAGTTGTTATGAGCCTGTAGCAGAAATAAAAAATACATGAAAACTGAGAACGACCAGCATTGATCAAAAACAAAAACACTCACCCGCATATCCGCCTTCTCCCAACCCTTCAACTGATGACACCTCATAATAAACTGACTCAACAGAATACTCCCTATGATTAATATTGTAGATGTGTAGCTTAGGATCTGAGATACTGATCGATTTGATCCTGAGTCCGAGGAGGGAGAGTCGAGAGAAGGAATGCTGAGGAAGACTATGTTCGTTGCTACAATGACGGAAGCCTATATTCCACGTATTAATTTAGAATACACTTTCAGGACCAAGTTCGCAAGGCGGAACATACCATAAAAGCCAAATCTTTCCACTCATCATGCAAGCCCCCAACAAAGGCAATCCAAGGCTCCGAAATTGGTACTTCATCCCTTCCTAGGATCGTGGTTCGAAGTGAGAAGAAATACTCATCTGGAATGAAGAAAAGTAGCGGCGAGAGTAATTTCAAGAGGAATGATGGATGGGCTATTCCGTCGTTGTCTGACTCAGAGTGGAGTGGTTGGTCTAGCCGCCAACGGACGTTCTTTTTGCCGTGATGGTTTGAAGATTTGTGCAGAGCTGGAATTGAGGAATTATGTAAAGTTCGAACATTTAGAGAAGATGGGTTTATTTTATGTGAGTAATAATTGACCTACCGAAAATGCGCATCAACGTGCCTTTCCATCCGAATCCAAGTCTGTCAGCACTCGAGGTCTAAATAATACAGCCATTAAAACTCACCAACAGACCAAGTGGTATAGCCAATATTCCGATTCGCCTTCCTTCCACTACTAGTAGCACTAGTATTCGCAGACTCCGACGTTGCCTTGGTCCCTAAAAGACTAACGTACCGCACGCATTCCCTTATCTCATTATCGCTAATATCATTTGTCGTAATCGGTCCGTTGAGCAATTTATCTAGTGAAGATATTATTGTTATATTATGGTATATAATATCGATCTTGCTGGGGTTGAGAAGATTTTGGAGCGAGAGGAGACGTACCGATGCCAGCATATAGAACCAGCCCTTGAAGCTCGTCTAGAAGCGAGGGAGGGAAAGGTTGGATGTCGGGAAATGCTTTGTAATGCAACCTAGGGAACGGAGAAAGAGAAATATTGAGTTAAAAATTTGCTCCATATTGAAACGATGCCCGCTTAAATCTTACCAATATTCTGCTTCCATAAAATACCCTAACAAAAATCCTCAACTGTTTCATTCCTTCAAATAGATAATCCGACTTACTCAAATGAGTTCTCGACCACATCCCAGACTTATTTCCTGATCCTAAAACCGGACCCCTAACCACGTCCCTCACAGGAACCTCCCCCAGCCAAAACGGACAGCGTCTCTCGAAACTTGCAAAATAATACCGTAGAACGACTTTCCCCTGGAGTTTGAAGATGTCTAGGACGAGTTGGAGATCAGTAGGGATATTTGAGGATTCCAATCTGTGTTGATCAGCATGGATACAGTAGAGTGTGTGATAGATTATGTTGATGGCATTTGTAACGATTTCAAGAAGGGAGGGGTGATAAAGGTCAATGGGTGTTATAGCGCGCTAATTATGAAAGGCTGTTGGTTAGTATGGGATGGGATAAGACGGACAGGGGGGTGAATGAGGGACGTACGCAAGATTCATTCCAAAAATATACTTGGCCCTGTGGGTTTATGAAGCGTTCCCAACCTGGTATCTCCTCTCTGAGGGTGACAGCGATAAGTAAATAAAGAGCATCGAGGATGAGAGTAAATGAATTACCTTTCATATATAGTAGTAAAGGGCGGAAGAAAGTCATCAATTAAACCGGTATCACTGGATTAGTTGCTCAAATTCCATAGTAAAGATCGAACATATATAATTTTCCTACCTGACACTCGGCTGTTGTACAAACTCTTCGGCGTATTTATCTTCCCTACACGAAAGAAAAGTTAATAATAAATCTAGTTTACAATAAGTTATTACTTGCGATATCGGATACTTTCGAGTGGAGATGTCTATACATGTCATAGCGTATATATTATAACGCTCATGGACCTGAGATGATGTATATCATTAGTCTAAGCCGTGTGGCACGAACTTGAAGTAAAACTTACTATTGGGGGAAAGGTCCATTTCGCAAGAAATGCGGCAAGGCTGTGGAATTGAAGTAATCAGCCTCAGAATGATTATGCTGACGCATTTTTAGATTATTAACAAACCTTTCTTGAGCTTCCTCTGTTGCAAGATGAGACGAAAGTGGCGTGACACCACTAGTCAAGCGCTGTCTAATGGAGGTCATAATTGTCGATTCCGCTGGTAATAAGGCTATATTATAGGGTTCAAGCTCTACAGCTTCGCGCAATGCAGTGTTATTGGAGGTTGTTGATTCTGCTGGGGATGGAGGCCTAGGAAATGCATTAGCGAGAAGACCCTTTCAAGTTAAAAATCACTTGAAATTTTCGAACCTGCTAGACGAAGAAAGCTTTGATAATACGGCAGATATTCTAGATCGACTCATACTGTTAAAGCACAAAGTTGCTACTCACACAACCTAGGAGTTTAAGGCCTGTAGTAAATAACGTGTTTTCCAGGCGCACGTCGGCAAGTTGCGATATCGATGGAACGAGTTCTCAGGCGCGTATCAGTGCTCAAGTGCTATGAAGGGGAAGGCATGCTGGCATAGCTTTACCTACCTCAATAGATTACGGCTCTCCAAGGGATTTCGACAGTGCTAAACCAACTTAGGGTCACTTGAAAGATCTGCGTTTCGAAGTTCACCGTGGTGCCACCTGATGCTAATCGTATTATGATAACGTATTATAAAGGTAATGTAAGAGGAGATAATCAGGATTGATGGGGTGGGGATGGAAGGGATGGCCGATTGCAGACTGACAGACTACAGGCTCTGCCTCGTGGAGAACTTGCGGACAACCGGGACCAATTATCGGGGAACGTGAATGATCCCCGTGCTCACCTCATGTCTTGAGACAAGCACAATGCTTCCGAGTCATGGAATGTTTGAATTGTAGGCGATAGAAAGCGGATTAATGCTGCAGAAAGTCGATTGACCGATAGAATTTTAAAGGCCTGGGGCGCTCGCGAATGCTTCGTTATTGTGCTTAATCACCGAGTCGGCATCATCACGGCGACGCGGGACGTGGGGCCGCCTTTGGAGAAATTTTGCGGCGGCAGTTAGGCTGCGGTACGAGCTCGGATTGAAGCAATTTCACACCTGGATTAATTGATTCAGGACATGCCATTTCTACTTAAATGTTTTGTTCAATGGTAGGTGGCGTCGACTAAAACTGTCATGTTCTCATTTTTTATAGGAAGAATCTTGGGAGAAGATGACTGCGAGGGGAATTGATGATGACACACTGTGCAAGGCCTAGGATCTGTCAGCGAACGTTCGGTAATTGGCACCTCTGGATTTAAAGTTGCCTACATCAGTAAAGTTGGCAAATGGTATAGTTGCTATTATAGCGATTATAGCAACTATAGCGCTGCTAGCTCCCATACTTTGTTGACAGCTATGGTACCTTCCATAACACTACCTTCAGGCACCTCATTCGAGCATTCCTTCCTTTTATAAAAATATGTGAGGTGCCAATAAATATATTTTCATCCGATACATTGATATTATAACATAATATTGACATTATCTCCCTGCTGAAGGTCGGGATCATCATCTACGATGGACGGCTGCTATGGAAAAATAGGCGCCATGGTCAGGTTTCCTGATGTAGAAGCCGCAGGAAGTGTATGTCCTATTTTTTGTTTGGAAGATGTACTGCTTGGATGCAGTTCAGACCACATTGACTAAATTCCTACTTGACTTGCAATGTTAGTCAATACTGTACTAACTCGATCGATTTGAATGTCACGTGTCACAGCATGCTCATTTGATTCGAATTTTCACCCTGATGTCACGCATCACGAAGGTATCATTCGAATTGTCCAAACGATTCATCAAAGTGGGTTGGGAGGGCTTTGGAAGTGCATTTAATCAATGTAAATACTATAATGTTTTCCTTGGTGTAATAAACAAGAACAAATTCTAACTATCAGACTCATTACTACCCAGAATCATTGTCATGTCTTCAGCTAAAGCTTGCAGACATTTAGTTGGCCTCCTTCTCTTTCCCTCTACAATATTTAACTTGTTTACATCACTACAATCTCAAATCTCAACACCCATAGGACATACTCAGTTTATCGAAAATGAATGCATTAGAACTGGATTAATGGTTAGTACTTACTGGACCTATAGTAGTTTTATGTCTGCTAGACCAATTGAGCTCCCATGTTTGAATTGTACCATATCCAAATTTTTGCATCTTGTCACGCATCACAGCACGCATTTCCAAATTGTCCTGGTGGTCCAAATGTGTCACACTGAAAATGCTCTTTGAATCAATTGAATTGGTACAGTATTTAATTGAGTCAATATTATGAGGGGTACCTGGATAAGGTACCCTCACATATCTGTCAAGATGTCAACAGTGCTGGCACTCTAGTTCGATATGGAACTATAGCCATATCTATTGCTAGATGGCTTTAATTTGGATGCTATTGTCCTTAAACTCCTCAAGTTCCGAATTATTAGACAGGTTTAGCAAGAGGCTCTATGAGATCAGGTAGAGTCTACGAGATCAGGTAGAGTCAAGTCCGCCTTCCATTTCTGGAATACCAAATTTATTTATTTATTTATTACATAATACATGTCCAAGTTTTCCTTCCACTACAGGCACCGCCATTTTTAGGCACAGAAAAATCTATGAAAAATTATTTCGTCGATCCGACTTTAATTTAAATTTAGGAATTGGTAAATACTGTGAGAATCTCGAATTTTGGATAATTATTCTCAGAG
>KN837077.1:1879376-1934931 GCA_000827215.1 Sphaerobolus stellatus SS14
AATATTTAACCATGAAAGTGTTGGCATTTTCAAGGGGCAAAATTCCAGCTGCACTGATAATTTCACTAGGTTAAAATTCCTCATTTTCGGGACATTTGGCAGAGACAAAATTGGAAGAATATTGAAGTTCTAACAACCTTTTGCACATAATTTCAGCATAATTTATCAGTCATTTTAATACAATTTACTGAGTATGAAATATAAGCATAATGGTAATTCTTTCGTGGATTTTGGTGTACCAGAATTGGCCCACAATTGAGATTTTAGCCAGAATTTTCTGATATTTTTTGACATGCAAACTCTATAGAAAACTGGAATCGATGAAATGATTTTTTGAGCTTTTCCGCAAGGCCAAATATCTTAATGCCTGTAGTGTTCTCACCTCCATCCTGCCTCCATCCTGCCACATTCTGTCTGTGAGAGTGCAAAGCGATGCCAATGCTTGTGCCACATGTTATTTACCAGTAGGACAATCTGTTCGTGCTGTCATTGTGCTCACCTGTTCTGCCACTAAATTCATCAAAATGTGGGAATGCGGAGGAAAAGGATATTGAGGGAGGGCAAGTAGAGGATGGGAGTGTGGGATAGGTGGGCTTGGGGAATGGAACTGGAAACTGACCAAAGTGAGTGCTCATAAATTGAGTGCTTGTCAGTCAAGCTGATGACTGTTGATAGTGGAGGGTGGTGGTTCTAAGGCAGGCTCAAGGTCCATATAGCCTGAACCGGACATCTGGGAGTTAGAGATGTGGTTGGGACCACTGGCAGGGGCAAGGAACAGGTCATTCTCCTTGAGACCAGACATTGATGGTGCAATGGCAGGGGTTCAATGGCCACATCCATTGGTGCTTAAATTCCATTTCTTGCCTCCTGAGTGTTCCTTTATCTTCGCTTGCAGTGCCTTCACCTCCTCTGCCTTCTCCGCCCTCTCCTGTTTTGCTCTATCAAGGCCATCCTGCAGTTCATGCAGAGCTTCGCAAGTTTCATGACACTCATCGGTTCATTTGGCACAGTTGGCAGTATGGTGACCATTGGATTGGAAATGGTGCATCAGGGTGTTGCACAGATTCTTAAGGTGTTGGTTGAACACTGTCTTGCAATTCGCTAGCACCTGGGTGTCATATTCAAATGTACTTCATGTACAGTAGTTAGCGCAAATAATACCTAAAAGAAAAATTATTAAAATACCTTAAAATCGCAGGTAGTAAATTAAGCCCAATCCTGGTCACCATATTAGTTGCAGGGTGTGATTGCTCATTGAGGTTGCTGTCATTTGGACCCAAGTCCCAATCTTCTTGGGGAATCCTTAAAAATGTCGACACAGAGAGGGGAGATACCATACATGGGCTGTCAGGGGACGACCCTAAAATTCCATTTTTACAGTTGCCCGGACTCCACTTCAATACGTTTCAACAAGCTCCCGAAGTCCGAGACCCCTACAGTTGTATGTCCAATACTTACTTTCTGTCATACAGAAATGGAGACACAAGCGGCCTCCAAGTCACAACTCATCAAGTTTGTTCTATGTTTTCGAAGTCCAATCATAGGCCCTTGTTATGGCTGGGGAGCGGGAGGTTAGGATGGATGCAGTAGTGGAGTTCGGAGTCCGCATTCAGGGGCGTAGGTTAGTGTGTGGTCAGGGTAGTCCATATGGTCTTTATTCCGTTATCTCATGTTCTTGTTCCTGATGTTCATGTGGTCCCCTTCTTGTGTTTTCCTTGGAATCAATGGCTCCTGACAGTTCACAGTATTTATTGGGCTCACACTAACAGAGGTGATCCAAAACTTTCTCTTTGGATCTCCCCTCCACTAGGTGAGATTCCCCCTTTTGTATTTATGGTCATTTATTGATTTGCTTTGGATTTCCCCTCTGCTAGCTCTGGCATGACATCCATTGGAGCCCGAGGGTTGCCCTTACATTGGCAAGTTTATTGCACATCCACTCTGTGTGAGATGATAAGTAATCTGCATGCATTGATGGCTAGCATAGAACTTACCTTGCACTTTCTTCTCTTTGTGCTCCAGGCACCATTTTTCAAATTTTGCCATTTCCGTTCCTTCATAGATGTATCGGAAGCGAGAGATATATTCAAAATCTTCTGCTGAAGTCACTGCCTTGAGAGGATCCAGATTCTTACAAAGAATTAGCAAATATATAACAATCCGAATGGTTGTGAACATACTGGTTACAGTGGACATTGCAGGTTCGAGTGCTATATTGCACAATTTCTTCAGGGTTGTCAGTGTGTATATTGCTAATGCTTGAATCATTGCAACAAATCAAATTGTCACCAAGACCTTGAACCTGTGCAGGGGCTCCATTGACCATAAAAATACAGTGATTGCCTTCACCGTGAATGGACTTGATTTTGAGCTCACGGCTGGTTGCTGTTTTGAGACATGAAAACCAACCATCCTATACCATGTTGTAGGCCTGTCAGCTTTCATGATTGCAGTATACACGGGCCATTGCCAAACCTGAATGCAAGTAAGCATCCAAATTATGGGTATATGGGGTGAAGGATACTCATAGCAATTCCGATACTGATCCCAGATCACGACCTCCCATTCATTGAATGCACTGAAGACATGTTTGTAGGTCATATCATGTTGAGTTGCATGTATGTCATGGATGAGAGTGACAAGCCCAGGCAGCATAGTTACCACAATGTATATTTGTGTGCCACTATCTTTGCATGGCTGACTGTATATCGCTTGAATATAGCGCTCGGACACCTTTTTTGAGCTCTACATTATTATAATAATGTATTACACCTGCAAAATTCAAGAATTAATAGAATACGAGAATAATATATTGTACTCATACCTTCAATTCCCTTTCCTAATGGATACTTATTTTGTCTGATTTTTGCAATAATATCTTGCTTAATTCAATGCCTCAATAATGTGGGTACAACTCCGCTTTTGAGAGCCTTCTGGGAGGAAAGAATGCCCTTAGTGTTTAGAGCTGTGTGTGCGGTATTTCAACTTAACAGGTACAGCAATAGAATGAATACATACCTTGGTCAACCGCACCCACAGTCAAATTTCTAACACCTGACTTTTCAATACACTCCTTGTATAATTCGGACCCTTCATATGTTGGCTTTTGCAAGGCGTAAACTGGGTGATTGTGAGGTTTCCCAGGGGCCACAATGACAACAGCCTTTCGAATATGTTTGTCAACCGGTGAGAAGATCTTGATTTGTGCCTGACATGGAACGTGGATAATATTGCCACAAATAAGCTTGTCTTCACTGTTAAAATGGGTGCCAGCTGTCCATTAAAATACCAGCAAATCGGAATTGAAATGTATAAATATGCCCTCATGGCAATGCTTCTGCTTCAATCCCACTTGGGGTGGTACTGAAAATGGACAAAATCCTTTGTAAAGCTCGGTTTTTGAATTTGTGCTTCCACCTGTTGCAAATAATTCCAGCACTTCAGCTTCACGGACTTCTTCAGGGATAGGTCAGAAAAGGTGAGAGTGTTTAGGGTCACTCAATTTCCATCCTGTGCAGCCAATAAAATGGTTCTTTCTCATCACAGACATCTATGATATATTGTATGCCATCAGAATATATTGAATTGAGAGAAGGAAATAATGTACATTCCTGAAGCTGATCACCATCAGCTACCCATTGCATTGCACCCCATCGACTCGCCTTGGGCATGATAAAAAAGCAATGCCATTGTAGAAACTTCAAAATCTCAGACAGTGTTGTATGAAATATGAATAAAATACTTACACCACTGCCAGTCCAACTGTGGAAGCATGCTCAGCTGCATTGTATTCATTATTTTGGGTATGCTGCTTCCTGAAGACCTCCGGTTCATCTTCAAATCTTCGATAATTATCATAGTGCGATTCGTCACCTCTATCGCAGGAATAGGAGCCGCAACAGGTGTGGTATGCCATCTGGGTCTGGATGCCGTCAAGAAGCAGACAACTGGCACCATTCTTGGTACCAGCACTGCCTCCACCATAACTATCCACACACTATCATTTACAATATGAATATATGCATATAAAAATCAAAATAAGACAAATACTCACTTTATTCTTAATAATTGCGGCCATAGATAGTGGTTTCCCATTCTTATCCTGATATTCAAAGCTGCTGTTGGTCAAATCTACAAGCCAAGCCACGGATTCACCTTCAGCAGGGACAGGCCAGCTTGTTGGAATATGGTCTATATTTTCGACATGGTCCACTGCTAATTGATGCGTGATTCGGACGTGTCCAGCGGCCACAATGGCTTCGGTTTTGGTGACTTGTTGCTTGCAACGCTTCTTCGGTGATTCTGCGGACTGTATGCAATCGTCACCATAAGCGGAAGGACTGGACTGGACCTCTAATAGACAGGAATCTGTAATCCGGCGCAATGGGGAGCTGTCAGGGCGATATTCGGAGGAAGAGGAAAAGGAACGAGGCTGTTTTGAAGGCCGAGGCTCCTCAAGAACATCCGAAATGGAAGGTGAGGAGCTTCTTTGCACACAGGTGTTCATTGGGGTCTGCGGCACCGGTTGCTGCATCCTGTCCATGACAAAACGCAGAAATGTTTCCACATTTACCCAGGACACGGCATTCTGGATCGAGAGACGATCCGGATATGCTAGAATTATGCTCGGAGAAAAATGCTAGATGAATAATTGACTGGAATGAGAAAAACCTACTCCTACTGATGAAATTGAGCTCACCTTGGCCCGATATGCCTTCACGATGTCATCACTCACAGCATCAATGAGCTTCTGTAAGCTCACATTGGATGAAGAAGCGGAGGGGGCGACAAAGATAGCGGAAGAAGCCATGGAAAAGAAGCGCGGTGGGCTCAGGCAGGCGGTGGTCGGGAAGCAGAACAATTGTTGGTTAATCACGTGATGCTAGTTCGAGTTTCGTGTCTTTTTTGGTATTTATTTTTCTTTATTTTTATTTGTACAGGTCTCCCATAACCACCCATAGCGGGGAGGGCGGAAGAACAGGGTCGAAATCGCGCCCCATGGGTTATCGTGCGCGCGTCCTGTCACACGTACGTCACGCATACGCGCTTGCGCCCACACACCCACGTGCGCACACCCACACGCCCATGCGCGCCTACGTGCCCACGCTACTCTACTCTAACTATTCTTGTATATACTCGTTTAGCAACAGCCGCAGCGCCATGCCGTGGCTTATTTTTGTTTAGCTGTCTGTGGCTCTGATGTGGCTCCACCCCAATTAATCTCGCTGAAACACTCTATTTGGAAGCCAGAGCCGGAATTATTGGAGCCACAGTGGGACTAATGTACAGCCACAGGCTGCATATGAGCCATAAACAGCTAAATGAAAATGAACCATGGGGTGACCCTTTGGCTGTTGCTAAACCTGTCTATTAACTGGTCCCGTATAGCTCATAACCTATGAATTGGGGTGTCTGTTATAGACGTGAGTATCGTAACGTAATGGCAGATACAGGGGACTAACTCTATAATCATATCAGGTTGAAGTATCCCCTGGAAACACTTTCAGATATATAAGGGGTGCCAGTGTATAGAATAAGTTCTAGAAATGTTGCATAGGTTAGGGGTAAATGCTCAAAATTTGTAAAGTCTTCGAGAGGCGATTATTTGGTTGAATTTATTCACTGGAGTCTACACAGCCTACTTGAATTCGGCGCTGTTCAGGTGGCAAGTTACAGCCTCACAAGCAGCTTCTAGGATGTATAAAATCCTGCGGAGGATCCTATCCCTTCATTTCATGCCACGCAGGGGGTAATGCCCCTACGAAGGTTTCTTAGATACCAAAGAAACTTCCCCGTCTGGTTCTAAACTCGTACTTTTCATATTTCAAACACATTATATATCAACCCTCCCTCCGCTCTGATGGATGCCACAAAAGGAGGTAAGGATTTCTTTTCCTTAATTGGCGGCTAGAAACGCATGAAGCAAATCTATCTAGGTTCTCGCCTGGCCGGCCGTAGACGGGATAGATCTAAAACGGTACAATTTATGCAGGAGAAGTACTATCCAACTTCAGCCCAGACATCGCCCATAGAGGGTAATAGCCCACATTGGGGCAAACCACACATAGGCCCTCAGTCAGGTTACGCGACCTACGGCGGTGGGTCAAGTTATGAGCCACCGTACGGATCCTCAAATAATACATCCAACGCTGGATATTCAACTATGCCTACCCCTTCTCCTCATAATCCTAATGCAAGCCATGCATATTCACCACCCCATTTCCCACTATCTGTAGCGCAGCAGTACTATGGAGTAGCCCAATATCCCGCAGGTGGTGCGAATAGGAAAAAAAAGAACAAGTTCGTTAAATTTCTGTAGTAAGTATTTGCCGCCGCTATACCAGATCTTGCTCTGTTAATATTTTACCATCCAGTAACGCATTTGTTCGTCCCTTTAAGAAGTAAAGGTCTGCCTACTTTTACTTTATTCACGGCTGTCTGTATTTGGATCGGATTATGGGGGGGAAAGGAGAGTCCATCATTGTATTATTATTCTATATGTAACAGTCACGAGCTTTCTTCATATGAAAAATCCCGATTTTCAAATGTACCAGGCGTGTTGTCCGACATCAGCGCTGCGGTTAAATTTCGCACCTAGCTATTTCGAATCTGGCAGCCTACAGGTTCAGGCCCGATTAGACGTATAATTCATAAGCCTAGTAAATAAGGATAAACATTATAATACACCGTTGGTCCACTTATTATACACATAAGTACTGATCACTATGATCGGGTGAAACAATTTCGTCATCAACCTCCGCCTCTGCGTCGTGACCGCGTCGCTTTCCTGGAACCTATACATGCACGAGAGAATAATCAATGTGATGGAAGCGGTGATAGTCCCAACGGTAATTCGGGCGCTCCTATCTGATTTATCGAAGCAGAGAAATAGGAATGCCACCAAGAAACACAGCACGCTACAAAATAGATCAGGTATTCTGTCGTACGGTTAAAACTGAAGTCAAAATTACCTGTAGGTTAGAAACACAGCGGGAAGGCTATATACGACGGATAATAACTCGCTCCCCATCAGAGGAAGAAAATTGAAGTTATTTTTTATCTATCAACAAAAAGATTAGAGATAGGTCAAATTAAGATAATAATGATAAAACCTACCCGTTCATCTATAAACTCCCACCCTTTAATGCGATGGTATCTCGCTATCAGCTGACTCTGGAGTATACTTCCGGAGGACAATACGGTGGAAATGTAACTGAGTATTTGGGCCGGAGATCGCTGTGCTTGGGTATCGTCAACAGATTGGATGGCCAGAAAAGCCACATTTGTAGCTAGGATGACGGTTGCCTGGAGAACATCTTCATTACATACAATTGAGGATATATGCTTAGGGTTCTACGTACGATCACAGTTAGACCTTGCAATTCTTCGTGTAATTCTTTCACAAAATCCCTCCATGCTTCCGAAAATACTTGTCTTCCGACCAAGATGGATTCGAGAGAATGGGTGTAGCGCTGTGGAGTATATAGTAGGAAAGGTGACACGACTGAAAATAAAAAAGAATGGCGATGCACAAGTTCGTCCTCGAATAAGCGTTGATCTCTCTTCCATCGTACGTTCTTTTGGCCATAAAAGTTATCAAACTTATGGAGGGCTAAAAGACTTTTAGTGAGGTTAGAAAGGAGGAAGAGAAAGTGCATACCAAAGTTATTCATCATCACACCTGTTCATTTACTTTATTTATCCCGTTTCGTGGACTCGAGAGACTATATGGCACTTACCGACAGACCAGATCATATAAGAAAGGCCTGGATTTGTATTTCCTTCGATCGGACTAGCTTGCAAGGCATCCAGATATTGTGTAAAAATTTGAATTTCCTCCTTGCTCAGATCGATAGTCGTTAGCATGTTCGCCATTTTGTCTGCTAATAGATCAGATTTCTAATCATTAGGCCAATCACTGAGTACATACCGATGGCAGCATAAAGAACCAACCCTTTCACCTCAGATATAAGTTCCAGAGGGAGATCCTGTACGTCCGGAAAGGTCTTATAATGAAACCTAGGACAACCTTAATCACGCTGCATGCTGGTACACTGGCAGCCACATAAGTCTCACCAGTATTCTGCTTCCATAAAATAACCTAATAATATAGAGATTAGCACGTTCCAAAATATATAATACATGCTTACGAATATGTGACATCCTGTCTGGTCTTTTGTTATTCGAGCCGATCCTCTTCAAAGGCTCATGCGGGCCTAACCAAAACAGACAGCGTCTTTCCAAACTGGCAAAATAATACCCGAAAGCAACTTTCTCTTCTTCTTTATACATCGTAATGGCTAATTGAAGATCACTAGGAATGTAGAAATCCTTTTTGTTGGACTGGTACACGCCATGATAGATTTTCTTGGTGATATAATTTATTTTTCTGAGAAGTTCTGGACGATATAGATCTATATCGGTGATAGTCCGCTGAGAGAAAAATAAAACGTGAGTATTTAATTCCGGTCAAACACTTCAAAGAAATACCGTAGACTCATTCCAATAGTAAACGCGACCATGTGGGTCTATAAACTCTTTCCAATCCTGGGATAGAGACAGCCATCTAGGGTCATTTATATTATATATAAAAAAATATTTAGCCCGGACAAAACGAACTCATTATTATAGATCGTTGTGAGTTTAGGCACGGTGCCATTGAATAAGTTTGTAGCAGGACTAGATATATCAACATAAATGAGTAGAAGAAACAACGTGATGGTAAAGGTTTCTTACATGTAATTTCCTGGTACATCTTGACAGAATTCCGCAATGTAGCTTTCATCTCTATCCATTGGGTGATTAAATATGTTTGAAGCTGTTGCCATTTCGCACTTACGATAATGGGTATTTCCTGGAATCGATATCACTGCTTGACATGGGGTATATAACGCTTCCTTTGAGTCTCAATACAATGGCCGACGATTACACTGAAGTGTTATGACATACTGAAATGCGTCCGGATCAGATTCAGATGGTGGATTACTGAATGTTTGGAGAAACGCTGGTCCCTTTACCCCGTGCATACTGCTACAATTTTGACCAGGGTTTCCGTGGGTTGAGTATAACAGATGAGATAAACTTGATGTTGGTACAGCAGATACAGCAAACGGAATATGTTCGTTAGATGTTGTTGTGGATGGATCCCGACTTGGGAAGTTGGTCAGCGGATCTGCGCTGGGGCGAGTTGGAGGCTTCAGCAAAGATTTGAAGATCTTGAATAAGAATATGTGATACGTACAATTAACTTTGCCTTTGGAAAACACGTATGGTTTGTCGACTCGGCAGGTGCAGGCTTTGGGATTGGCAAATAGTCTTGTTGACAGGTATCGGAGGCGAGGGAGGGAGGAAAAACCGGTATGGGTCCCAGCACGGAACACCGGCTCGGTGGAGAGAATGTCAAGAGTGTTCAGCAGTGTGGCAGTGACAGCGCTTCAGAAGGCTATACTTGGCCGTGCATATTGACGCTGCATCTATCACATGTGTCACGTAACTTGGCACGTTCTCCTGTCAACCTGTCCTGACTCTTCTCCTGTGCCAGAGCACAGCTAAAGATCTATGCCCTGGTATACGTAACATTTAATTAATGTATATGAGTATTGCCCTGCACGGCAGTACCCTTATTCGATACAAGTTTTAATCCACAAACCCAGATGGGCCTGCCGCGGCGATGCAAACATTTGTAAGTCACTTATATAACTCCATTCCCAACTGTAAGCACTCAGGCTCCATCCAGATAAATTTCTCAATTATTATTTTAGTCAGCGTGGTGGTTCTTCGCAGTTCTTCGCAGCCTCTCCTGCTTTTCAGTGCCTACTAAGTAGTACAGACACAGCACTGAGCGGACGTCTGTGCCTATTTCCAAGTGCAGCATAAGGTGAGTTTTCGAATTACGTTGTAATCTTTTGCAATGCACAGCATTCGCACAGCAAAGATATAAAAAATAGGTGATAATATGGATTATGCATAGGAAATTGGTCCAGTCGTTCTATCAGAAGAACGTGCCATTTATCAATTTCAAGTCCTATCGAGGCTCGGAAGGAGGACTACTAGTGGCAATAGAGACTCAGACAGTCAATTCTTACGTTATTTGCGTCTACTATCATGAGCAGGCTCAGCATTAACCCAGAATTCGGAATGTGATAAGCTCCTGAAACACTGCCAGCCCGAATGCTTTTAAGCTTACATCTGGGATAGATCTTTGATATTCCACTACCTTTTACCGCGGAAGTTCGACATCTCGACGTTATCCGATTTCTGACCTCCTTCCACTCAAACATATATCCACGTTATTCAAGACTTCCGCAGACTATCCCAACCTTTACCGATTCTTTGGAGCCCTAGAGAACGATGAACGCTACTTCCGTTACAATGGTTGACGAAGTCAATTATGTGGAATCAGCAAGCAGGTTTGTGCCATGCTGCAGGACTCTACCTGCGGCAGTTTCTGTCTCGACCACTGCAGGAGATCACATTCCAGCCTTCGAATATGCGCTCGAAAAACGAAATATATATCCCTACAACGACTTTTCGACACAAAATGCTGACAAAATTGACATATTTCTTGAACAATGGCGCAGTCCTCCGGGAGCTTTGGTGCGTTTTTTATGTTGAGGGTATCCACTATTGTTTAAAACTAAAATAAATAAATAATCAGACAGAGCGTCACATTATATATCCTATAATTTCCAGTGACATTACTGAAAGAAAGGATCCGATATCGTAAGCAGTCCAGCATGATGTCCAATTTCGCTTACCTTTGATACTGACTTTACTAACATAGAGAAGAGAAATACGTTGCCCAATACATTCGAATTCGAGACGAATTTAAGTAAGAACTGCACCTTTACTGTGACTGTCAGGAGCATTGAGCAAAAATGTAGCCATGCTGGACTAACGCTGAATGACAATATTCCTCCACTTACAACTGTGTACCAATGGTAAAACATCACTCTGTTTATCCTTGATTCTCTCTTTAATTATATTCTTCCATGGTCAGCACGGCCTTGCCGTACGGTTGGCAGCAATTCATAAATCCGCAGGGTCATCTTTACTTCTGGAACGAAACTTGCGTGAGTGTCAGTTTAATTACATATCACGACGTGAAGTTACATCTTATAATTTTTCTAGCGCACTCTGACTAGCATTGACTTGCGTTACTCGGAGCTCTTAAAACGAGTATCAGAAACCATCAATCTGATCTATCATGGACTGCACAAAACGTACAAGGCGACTGTTTGTGATATTCCTGTTGATCTGCAACTTGTGTTAGATATCAGGTTGGAAGCGGGAGCCATAACCTTTGGCTATTATTTTGCAAGCTTCGAGAGACGCTGCCTATTTTGGTTGGGACAGCATAACCTGTCCAGAAGATTTTCCCAACAAATCCAAACTTCGGGATCAAGAACGCATCTTCGTGAGTGCGAGTTTTCAAGGAATAACAAGGTTATTGAGATTGCTTAGGGTATATAATGGAGTCACAATATTGGTAAAGCATGCATGGCTTTCCTGTAAGCTGTCTCATTAATCGATGCAAAGACAAGACTGACTCGATCCTGCGATATAGGACATAATTCAGGCTCACTCTTTGCTAGGCTGCATTATAAAAACTTCCCCGATGTGCAAGAATGTCCAAAATCGCTTATAGGAGAGCTTCAAGGACTGGTTTTATACGCTGGCGTTGGTATGCGTGTTGAAAATATCAACCGCGTTCAATATTTCTGATATCAGCACAGAGAAAATGCATAATTCGATGACCATCATCGACTTCAGCGACAAAGAAATTCAAGACTGTACGAAATACCTCAGTCTTCTCGTGCCGGAAAGAGACGTAAATCCTAACATCGGCTACACCGCCTGGTCTGTCGGTGAGTTTAACTGTGATTATACTTCTACAATAGGCATGCTGAGACATATCAAAGGCAACCTAATGAATACTTTCGGTATGTAAATTGATTGACCCTTTAAACTCCATTATATAAATTACAATTTATAGCTATACATAAATTCAGCAATTGTTATGGACAAAAGGACGTTCGCTGGAAGAGAGGCCAAGAACCATCCGAAGGAGAAGTCTCTCAGCGTTCTGTTCTACTGAAACTGCTATCCCCTTTCCTATTTTATACTCCTGATCGATATTTCTTTTCGATCAGTACTGCGATTGTGGGGAGTGAAGTGTTCTCTGAGCCTTGGTTAGATTTTGTTAGGGAATTGCATATGGAGTGGCAAAATCTGACCCTGATTGTACGTATTGATTACTTGAGTATCATCGGAGAACTGACCGTGGACCATTCACCATAGGCATTGGTCATCTTAATAGCAAATCTTCTTTTCCTTAACGTGCAGTCTGTGAACGCTCCGTCAGATCATCGATCGGTGGCGCAGATTCTCAGTTACATCTCCACAATTGCGGCAATAGGAAGCATCTTATTGATTCAACTCATTACTAAAATTCACCAAATCAAGGGATGGGAAAAAACCGATCTCAGGGTGCGTTCTTAGCTAAAATGTTTTATTCCACATTTTTCTTAAATCTGCGAATAGGTCCACTACAATCTCCTCCTTCTTACATCGCCTGGAGCCAGCATGCTTTCAATAACATACAGTTTACCGTACGCGGTCTTACTATGGGGGTAAGTGTCGTATCTCATCTATTTTCATATGGCTTAATGGCCCCTTTAGCATATTCTCATTTATGGCCGCCTTCTCAATATTATGCCTTGCCAATACCGACAGGGCTACTCAAATCGTAGTAGGAGTCGTCCTTGCCGTCCTTGCCGTAATCCTCTTAGGCTGTATAATATGGGCAGAAGGTAGTGATTCAGAAAAAGATAAGAGAAAAGGGTTTAGGATGATGATTGTAAGTAGATTTACAGGCCTATTACGTCGTAGGGTATCGAGGCGTGCGGAGAGTCCCTTGAAATCTTCAGTGTAGCATTACTATTCAAGTTTCAACAGCTCTCAGACTGTTGGGAATATTCTTTAATCCTTACAATAGTTAGTTTGGTACTCCTCTAACGGATGGAGGTTTAACAGAATAAGTATAATGACGTAACCACACTACAACAGGAATACTCGCTACTAGTAAGTATATTAGTACGCGCACTTTGAGTCATGCCCGATTCCCCACAGAGTTCAATGCCCCACCTGGCTGTTTAAACTTTTAATGAATACACATAGAAACCAATTCAAACTTTAGAAAGTATTACAATCAGTCCAGGGGATTATTGTAGGAAACAGCCTGAGTATAATATACATTGTAGAAGACAGTATAGTACATTGTAACCGAGAGAACAAAGAAGAATAAGAATACCTAACGCCAGTCGAGGTATCAGTAATTACATGTGTCAGAAACAGGACCAGAATCGAAGAATTCTTCAAAAGATGTTCGTCCTTCTCCCATCATTGATCTGAATCATATTGTTGCTGGTGATGTAGTGGGTTCATATCCAGGCTAGCATGCGTAGCGGGCCAGCTCGAGTTATTGCCAGGGGTGGTGGGATGTTGGTGTGTGATTTAAATGTGTGTAACCTTCAGATGTACGATGAGAATCCGCCTGGTGGGGTGAAGGCATAGGCATTGATAGTGCTGGCCCTCCCCGACCAGGAAACGTCGGAGAAGGTTGCTCGAATTGGATATACGAGTCCATATGTCCGCGATTCGCATTCGTAGTATGAGTGTAGTCGGTGCCTCGAGGGGGTTCGGTTTGGCGGCGGCGAGAGCCTGAGGCAGAATAGGCAAGACCCATATTATCCGAATATTGTTGCTGTTGGGGTGGTGAGTCCGCACTAGCATACGTAGCGGGCGAGCTTGAGCTAATGCCAGCGGCGCTGGGGTGTTCGTATCTGCCATAAGTTTGGGGAGATGGCATGTGAACTGTGGCTGATCCAGGAGGATAACCAATAATATGTGCATGCTGCGGACCTCCAGATGCAAAGGGATGACGCGCTTCATGTGAAGGATTAGGCATTGTTGGACTTGATGGCCCTCCCTGACCAGGAATCATTGGATAAGATTGCTCGAATGGGATATGCGTTGAGTCCCTGGTTGGTCTATGTCCACGATTCGCATTCGCAGCATGAGTGTAGTCGGTGCCTCGAGGGGCGTCGGTTTGGCTGCGGCGATCAGAAAAGGCATGACCCATATTATCTGAATATCGTTGCTGTTGAGGTGCTGGGGCCGCACTAGCATGCGGCCAGCTCGGGCCAGCGGTGGTGGTATGTCTGTCAGAATGTTGGGAGAGTGGTATGTGAGGTGCGGAAGGCAAATTTGTGGTTGATTCAGAAGGATAATCAATAGTATGCGCATGCTGCGGACCTCCAGATGTAAAAGGACGACGCGTTTCATATGAAAGATTAGGCATTGATAGACTTGATGGCTCTCCCGGACCAGTAACCATCGAAGAAGGTTCCTCAACGAAATGATGCGGCGTGTTCATGGTTGGTGTATGTCCATGATTCGAATTATACCTAGTATTAGTGTAGTGGAAGCCTCGAGAGGTATCGGTTTCGCTACGGCGATCTGAGATAGAAATGGCATAAATCAGCGTAAAGTGTTGGAAGGCACCGAGATACTTCTTACTGTGACGGGATTTTCGCATTTTTTGAGAATTTCGAGAAACGTTTGCTTTATACGGCCGAAAGAAACGACGTGACGGTTAGTCAAGAAGGTTTTGAAGGTCTGCGAATCTCAGGCAATCCTCCAACGGAGTACTAGGTAATGGGAGGAAGAGAAAACAGTCCTATAGGAGTACTTATAAGTATATATCGGCTGCCTCTGAATCAGGCATAAGCGGCGCCCCATGAGGCCGATTGTACTCACCCGATCAACTTTAGCTATATCCAGATATACATATTGACAGATATGTGATGTTGACCTCGAATCTAATATATTTGCTGAAAATCCCACCACTTAAGGAAGGAGGCTTCGAAGGAGCGCCCTGAAGTGTTTCCACTTGGAACGCCATACTCTGAATCTGTCCTTAAGTTTGCAGACAATTCATGTTATCGACATATATCGTTTTATCGCTACGCTTTAGAGTCTCTTCGCAAGGACAAAGAACCACGTGCGCGTTGATGTCACTGGGATCAGCACTTCAGCATCGAGCGTCAAAGTATTTTGCGATATTAATACCGGATGAGCCTGGTTGAGCTCGAATAGGCTCAGATAAGGATAGCATGCGTTGTGTAATTGGATAAATTCGCTGTACTCAATTCTTACCATGTATTTCAATTGTCACATGTCATGGTTCAGACCTCAGGCCTCAGGGCGGACACAAACCGGTCGGCAACACCGCTCGAGTGCCAAGCGCCCCGCGGGACCCAGAAAATACCTCCTTCTCCTCCTCCTCTTGGATAGTCCAGGGCCAATCCACCGCGGCGGGCGCGTTAGCTCCCGGTGAGAGTTTGTGCCGAACCTACTTCTTGGAGGTGTTTTGCATGTCTCGCGAGTCAAGGGAAGTTGAGAAGGGTTGAGATCTTGAGAACGCGACGGCGCGGTTTAGTGATCGACGCAGATCGAAGCCAATCATCTGGTCATGCTCAGCTATTCCCACAAAGGCCATGTCGTGTGCGCTAGAGTGCGGGACAACGAAAAATATAAAATTGAGTAGGACTACTAATGAGCAAGTATTACGTGGTTATCATTTTTAGGTGATGATATTTTTTTTCTCTCTCTTTCTCTTGTCATTGCTGATGGGATAGCGCCACCGCCGAAAACACGAGTTCATCAAGTTCATGACACTGCGTATACAATTATTACATGGAGTAAACCCCTCGATTGGAAGATCAGTTCCGGAAATAGACTTCTGTGTAAGCTGGTTTATCATCCGTACAACCCTAGTAGCATTTATCATAACAACGCTATAGAATGGAGTGTCCCTTCCCCGGCTTTAGACTTGTATACCTGCCCTATGCCCCGCAGCTTCCTCAGGGATGTCATTGTTCTTCGGTCTTTTCATGACTTTGGGGATGCCTGTATGTGTCTTCTGCCTGCCAGCTTTTGCACCATATCATGAGCCACAAGACGACATACGCTTTGAAAAGGCTTTTTTTGAAGGACAACATCTAGAATCCATATCATACGGTACATCAATAATTTCATTCCTTCATTTAATTTATCCCTAACTACTCATTTATTATACTTTGCTAGGTATTATGTAACATAGCAATATTCGCCCTCAATATCTATTTCTTAATCTTGAAGCTCGCTAAAGATGCTACCAATACTAGAAAACGTTGGGGTATTGTGGTGTATCTATTATTCCTATTGGCGGCTTCCACGATCAACGCAGCCGGTGGAATTAAATATACGGAATTGCTCTGGATTGATAATCGGGATTTTCCTGACGGACCTATTGCCTTTAGCGAACATTTATACCCCCACCACACCTGAGTTACCTTCAAACTCAAATATATCGGTGGAGTTCATGACCTTTTGAAATATCAGGGGGTCTCAAAGCTGAAATATAAGGGAGGTTTATTTATTGTGCAAACCGTATGCCATAGACATCGGATAACAACAGTAAGTAAATATTTAGAAACAACCAAAAAAAAAGTGACAGCTCAGGTCTGAGCCTGCCTTGCACCTAAGCTTACCCCTTAGCTCCTCCGAGATTTTACGTTGACAGACCTCCACCCATGGAGTCGAATCGCCCATAATCCATCTATCGCAGTTATGATCCCAAGACTGACAACAAGGCTTCCTCCACTAAATGAAACGAAATAAAATAAAATTCATGAGTTTGGAGTCAAATAAAAAATGCTGGAGCCGTACAAGACCCATTTATGATACGTCCATGCTGTATCAGGAGTGATTCCAACTCGAGGAAGTGCGATTGCCCAAGGAAGGGCGTAAAAGATGTTTGAGATAAGAGGCTGATAGAGGTACCTGTTAGGGAGTATGTGAATATCCAAAAAGTAAAACATAAGACGGAATAGCGAATTACCATCTTGTTTGAATTGCAAGTAATACTGTCGCGAGCTGAGTTGATACACCATAGCAGATGTAGCACCAGTCGATGCTTTTCCACATCACGGCTGTAATCTGTGCAACCTCGTCCGAATTTGAGAGACACCGGGCAAACAGTCTTGCCCCACGGATAGAGAGTGCGATGCACATGGGGCACTCTATAGGGAGAACGATCAGGACGGATCGAAGCGAGGGGGCCGTAATGACTAAAAAATATTGTTAGCTGTAAGAAGGAGAAAAGAACATTATGGATAATAAATACATCTTATATCCGACCAAGATGTAGCTGAGGGCGAGGTTATTTTGGAACTTTGATAAATACCCCAACGGTGTCCTACAAATGCATTTGAGGTGGCTTCGAGTGCATTGACGGGAACCATGATGAGCCCCCAACGAATTGTGTTGAAGACACCCCGTGCAGTAGCATATGCTTGTCCCATTCCTACAACACCGTGTATTGCCATAAACTAGAGATAGCGATATTAGAAACGAAATTCTGGGGAAATAATTACTTACTATATCGCATTTCTGATCGCGCTCTCTGTAAAAGTCCATCTTCCTGGCAACGCGAGCTCTCGAAAGGATGTATAAGAGAACCATCTCAGACTCTTCGTGTCCGTATGGGCTGTGGCCTTGCGTGTAAGGTAAAGAAAGTAGAGTAGACCGACTGCTGCACCGGTTAAACTAACAAATTGAGTTAGTGTTAAGAGATAATAAAGGGTTGAGGAAAGAGGGATGAGGCGTACTCGCAGATAAGTTTAATCGTGGCTCTTGTATGGGTAGTGGGTGTGAAACCTTTAACCTGCACAGTCGAGACAAGGGCAAGCTCGAGAAAGATCTGTATCAGCGTTTGCACGGAGGACATCAATAGAGGGACACTAGAGGAAGAAACGATTATTCCGAGTCATCATAAACTTTAAACCTGGGGTGACGTACTCTGGCTTGTCGAGTGCTCGTGTACCTAAACTAACAGCCGTGTTGAGAGTGCTTGCTAGTGAATCGAACGTCAGGATACGGAGATACTTGACAGATGTTGCGCGTACCTCACCAGGCACAAAAGCTCCAACGAAACCTGGGGCCGCAAAAAGAAAAACGACGGAGAGAAGGAACCCAAGTAAAGACTGAACAGATATGAGCGTGTATGTCAAGGAAAGACGATGCAACAGTTCTTCGGCTGTATCTCTCGTGGTGTCCCCATTTCCAATGGTTGACCTGGTAGAACGTCGATGAATATTAGAAATATAAAATATGTTAAATGTCAAAAAAATAATCCCACCAAGCTGCTCTGGGTAAGCCTTCGTTGAGAACTTCAATGACGCATAAAAAATCTAATGAAATAATTTTACAGGCTTGACAAGCATCACAGGACCGGACTTACACGTGTAAGCATCGGTCGTAGAGACCAGTGATGAGTCAATGTTTGCGATCCATGTCTTTGAAAGTGTGCCGTAGACAGCTGGGATGAGAAGACCAGTAGGTTGAAGGTGAATGCACCATGATAACTGAAATAGTTTTACTTGCGTTTATGAGAATATCAGAAATTTGTAAAGATACCTAGCTCGAAACCTCGTCAAACCAGATAGCGCGCCATCGATGCTAACTACACTCTTCGTCGAGTCTCTGTCTGAATCCTCATGAAGGAACCATAATCTGGATCATCTTGGATTTAGGTATCCCTTAGAGGCCCCATTAGCGTGTCGGGATCCGCTATGGGCAAACGAGTGTACGAAGAATGACCCATTGCGCCAGCTTTTACATAGGTAGCGATGAAAATAAAGAAGGCATTTGCAATTGAACTCAAATTCAAACTCCGTGACAGTTCGGTTCGGACCACCTGATTCAGAGCAGGTCCAGCAAAGGAAAGAGGAAGGCCCGTAAGTAGACAAACTGATCATCCCCGGAGAAAGATTTTCCCCCACAGTCGCTTGTTACTATTGACGAGTTCCCGAAAGGAGCCCTCGCTAACTCAGCAGACTTCTGATTGGCTGGGTGCACTCCACGTTCAATGTGGTCTGGACTCTGCAACAGCTTGGCAACAGCCTGCGACCTCGTCGTCGTCGTCGAAATCTTTAGCAAGTATTAGCTCCTTGCTCTATGCCGTAGCATATGAATTTTAGTATGGTTCCAAATTAGGAAAGGACGCTGGGCTCCTATGGGTGCTAGATCATAGCGGCAGTGCCATTCGGAACATTCTTGTCACTAGAGGCCTGGGTCTGGTATATTTTCCCATAGTCCCTCTATCTGCGCTCAGTTCATTGAAACTTCATATATTCTCCTATGAAGCCTCGTTGAGTACTTTGATTCTAATCATCGACTAGAGCTCAACCCATCACTCCAGTTTCGAGTCTAACGCTGACCTATGCGGCTGTCGTTGCAGGCTACAGTCCCCACGATCATGGAGAAAACTATGCCATAGGTGCCGCTACTGCACGACATTATGGCTACTGGAAAACGATTAGCATTCCTGATAATGCAGCCAATGGTAGCTCAGACAATCGGGCACATTCCACAGCACAGAGAGTTACTACGTGAGTGTTAGAAGTACACGATCACAATGGGCTGAGGTCATTTATCTTGCATGTCTAGTATTGCAAAGCCGTTCGCGAAGCCGTTGGCGGGGCCCAGACTTGATGTAATCCCTTATGGCCAAAAACTGGATTACACTCCAGTTCCAAGGAACGGATTTCCTGTCATTCATGGTTGGAACGTGGATAATGTTTTTCGGCATATGTCAGAAGCTCATCGCTTTCTCTGGATCAAGGCTCCTCATCCTGAGATTCTCGTCTATCTATCAGATGATGGACGGCACACAGACCCCATGGAAGCAGCTGAAATGCTCCGTACATTAATATCTCGAATCCTTGGTTGTAATGCACCCAATGTCGGTGCACCAGAGCCTGCGGATCCTACTGCTCCATCTTCATTGTACCCACGCTGTTACCTTGTCGGCGGTCTAGTAGACAGTGCTGCGGAACGGTTATTGAGGCAGGTGTATTGGTCCACACGATACTTGACTTTCTTTGCTTTATTCTTTCGCGCCTTCGATAACAAGCTATGTCTGCACTATAACCAACCTCAACTACTCCCATTCCCCCAATGACACCGATACCGTCCTCCAATTGTTACGTGAAACACTGCAACAAAACACTGCCGTGTCTGAATTCATACCCAATATCACGACGCACTTCCTATTCAACTTACATCCACTGAATCAGTTGCCTACGTTCTGGATTCGGTCAGGATCGCTCCTATTACTGTCATGGTGAGGGTGGACCAAGGCCGCACAAAGGTGGCATAGAACATTTATATGTCTCCGCCCACACAGGATGTGACTCTCCACAAGGAATGGTGTAACATCATTTCAAAGACGACAATCCGTACTGCATTCAATGGTGTTAGTATGCCTTTACCCTTCAAGCCCTGTCGGATTTGCCGAAGTAGTGACCACCCTTCTGACCTATGTCCATTTCCTACTATACGCAAATGGTACGGAAGCAATCCTAGGTTAACCTCGAAGAGTACGCACAACTTGGCCCCCAAGGCAAAGATAATATCCTGAATGGCGAAGAAGACCATAGGTATGCTAAGTATAAGTAGCATTGGTTTCAAGAGAGGTTGTCATTTATGATTATGTTTTCTGTACGATATTGTATCTTTTATTCTCCTGTACACGATTAATGGACTATGTATATTAGGTGGTGCTGCAGATTATTTCATATTGTCCTGTACTAATTATACATTGATCTGATTAAACGGATGTCATAACAGCACTGGTCTTTTCTGTTTCAGCTTCTTTTGCATGCAAATGCGCCGATTTCTTATTGAATATCCTCCCATTCAATGCAACCCAAGCATCTATAATTCGTTCCTTCCTCCTTATATTGCCCTTTTCACTGCCTTGCGCCTGAAGGCTGCAGACAAGGATAATAATTAACAGCTCTCCTATATGCTGAAGATAGCATTATTCGAAAAATCAGGCTCGAAATCTCATTATCCAACAACATATCTTTCTCCTCCAAAACATGTTGCAAGACCGGATTCAGTAATTGGGATTGTATGGCTTGATTTTCAATTTCGTTCAGTTGGACACAAGCGGTATTTGCCAGTAAAGGTTCTGGCGGATAAGTCGTGAAGATACCAGATTTATTGCGTAAAACGTGACAAAGAACACCTAAATGGTAAGTCACCAAGTGTGATTGGAAATTCTGCGCCAATGGGGATACAGTAAGGAAGACACAGCAACATCAAGAAGGACAAGGGCTGTGCAAGCGGCGAGAGGGTGCCAGATGGAAACACTTATCTTCCGACACTTGTCTTCTTCCGCGGCAACGTTACTCAATATATTTTTAATGTCGTCGATCAAGAATTTTCTTCTCGTATTTCTGGTCATTATAATACGTATAAACTCTGGAAAGATAAATTGGAGAACTCTTCAGAACGAGATGGACCCCGGCATCAAGGGACATTGGGTACAGGAACGGTCGAAGCAGCGCATTCTAGCTGCTGTGTCGCTTCTTTGGCAGAGCCTGCAGGTACAATAGACGGCAGAAATAGTATCTTTTCATTTGTATGCAAAAAACCATTTGGTCGCTTGAAAAGGAAATGTTCTTGCAATCGCGAGATACTTCAACGTTTTGACGGCCACTCTATTTCTTTATGATTTTATGCTTATATTTGAGGTACGTAGATTAAAGGCCTTGTCAAAAAAAAAAAAGAATTGACAAAGACTAATTGTAAATGGCTGGTGTAGGATGAACGACGCGCAATCTGGGCGAAAGCCAAAGGGTGGCCAAGTCTTATATTCTTCCTGCTTAGATATCACACCATATTTGCTGTTTGTTATAATGTATATTTAGGGCTTGGAGATTTCTCTGAAAGTGGGATCGGTTTTTTTATGCGTCTCTTGGTGTCAGCCTGGATAAGCTTGTTCGCAGGAGGTAAGAGATTCTCTCTGAACCTCGGTTCTTTACTAGTGTCTCATGATGTTTAATTTTTATAGCACTTTTAGGTAGGTTGGCGTTTACGTTGAATTTCAATCAGTTTTTAGAATCCAGGCCCTATACTCCTATAGTACAGAAATACCTATATATGTGCATACATTCTGTACAACTAATTTCATCATTTAGAAAAGGTGCTCTGTTGGGTGCTCATACCCGCATTGAAGCTACAGTCTTCATATATTATGGTGTGCCATTTAAAGAATCTTTCTGACTATGGCTTGTCTCAAACTAGCATAAATAGTGGTTGTGAAAGGCTGCTGTCTAATGCAGCCTCGCTGGGTGTCAGTCCAAGATATTGATAGGACCAGCGTGTATTCCTCGATGAACAAGAGAGTAGTTACATGACGGTGACGGTAGAGTTAAACGATAATGAAAAAGCTATGGCGCGTCTAGCATTATGTCATCGAAGCGGAACCTAATATGTGTAAGTAATCCAGCAGGATTACAGGTTGTCGTGGGAGTTGCCAACAATATCTACCCGGGGTGTGATCTAACAATTTCACCAAGCTCCAAGGCTCCTGCTTACTTGGCTTTAGTGATAGAGTTTCCTTTGGTCTCCTTCATTGTCTTTTATGGCCTCAACTTTGGTCTAGCAGCTGCAAGAGGCATTATCTACCTTAGATGTCCTCTCGTGGAGACGATTATCCGTGATGGTGGTTTATACTTTGTGTAAAGCATCAAAGGAACGAGAGCCTTAGAAAATTTACTCACAAGTTTTTTATTACGGCTTTGGTCTCCATAAATATTTTCGACCTGATTTCTCTGCCGATCCAGGATGATCAAGAGTTCGTGAGTATCTATTAGACACTTTGTGCAAGAGCCACAGCGCTTTGCTGTGGCTTTTTTTAGTTGTGCATCTGTGGCTCCACCTTACGGCTACCGTATGCGATGATATGATGTCCAAATCGGCAGCCACGAGGTGCGGAGCCACAGGTGCACAACTGAAAAAAGCCACAGCAAAGCGCTGTGGCTCTTGCACAAAGTCTCTATTGAACCTTTTCTGCTTCATGATTATAGACCGACTGTTATTAGGCTCTTGCCATTGGGAGCATTTATCTTTCTACAGTGTGCGTTATCCACGATCTACACAGAAATTAACTTTACCAACCGCTTCACTCCTATCTTCGCAAATCGACAGGTTGTCATCTGTCCTTGTGTCACGGTATGTTTTATAAATAAATTCTTCTCCGAAGTCTTCTCAGTAAACATTTTAGCTTCTTCATCAATCTTGGCTTGGCGGCGTATCGCTCCACAAGGATACCCAGTAAGTCAAATGACATGACATGGTCAGTTGGCATGTGGGCAAGATCCCACAGCGAGTATTGGAGAGCTCTCCAGCAAAGGCCCCATATTATCTGACTTGCCGGCTTTCTCGGCGTTTCATATCAGTTTCTCAGGATTTAATACCTATCTTCTTGACGAAGATCTAGATGGTATTGAGGAGTTTAGAAAAGAGGGAGATCACGGGAATAGGCCACAGCAGCTAGTCTGAGGTTTAGCAAACATTTTCTTCGAAGGAGCTGTCGCTTCGCTGTAGAGCTGTCATATGACAGAATTGTTTTCCCTCCAATATTATTCAAGATAACTGTAGTGAATAAAATTTAGTAGCAAACTCCCTCCATTAAATTAGGCGTTGAACGGGAGATTAGAGAAAGGGACGAAGAGAGTCTTTATTGTATTACACATCACAGAGAAACATCCCAGCATCCACCTATCATATGGTCTACTTACACATATTCGAGGACCAACAGGCATCAAAACTGGATAAAAAGCAAAATACACCTTATTTTAAAACGCAACGAGTTACCAAGGGAGGAAATTGCATAGTTCACGGTCCTCTCTGTTTATTTCTTACTTAAGTATAAAGTATCCTTCAGGCTTCAGAAGTACTTACCAAAGTGTATAACTGTCTTCAGAAACACCACACCTCCTATGAGTTCTCAGAGTACAGGACATAAAAGAAATTTCTTCACGGGCTTAGAGATCTATTACAATGAGGATCTCGGGAGGAGTTTTTGGTGCAAGTATCAGCAGGGGAGCAGGGTTGTATACTTGAAGGGAACATCTAGCACCATGTGACCTGAGGTGTTTGGCATTGTTTTGATCGGGCGCCAGGGCAGCGCCCAACAGTGACCACCATCAAAAGCCAGTATCAGCGAGTCTTGGCGGTTCGTCAGCACAAGCTCCAAATCTGCATCTTTCTCAGCGACTTGTAATACAATTGTGATATTACTCAAATGACTAGCTATTTGCTTATATAACGACATAAGAGGATAAGCAAACAGATAAAATGTGCATATTTTTAGACCGTCACAACAATCTGTCAGCGGGAACTGAGACGTTACCGTGCGTTTACACGCGAAGGCTTCCATGTTGAAAGGCAACGTCTATCAGCAGAAGTTGGACTCCAATAATACATGCAATATGCATATATACCCTCGTGGTATTACAACGAGTGACAAATAGCGACCGTGACCCCTCCATCCTCCACTTTTCTACTGTCTGTGGACTTTTCAGATCCGAGCCTGAGGCTCCTATTTTTCTCAAAATACTACATCTTAAGGACCCGGTGTCCATAATAGCATGGATCTGAACGAAACAACGCAGCAGCAGCTAGCAAGGCAATTGGTTTCGGAAGGGTACGTTAATCTCTCTTCGAAGCTGTGATGCCCTTACTTACATCCGACAGCGCCACGGCCATTTACTATAACCTCCTTACGGCCGTTCTCGCTATCTATGACTGTATTTTCACCTTTGAGGTTAGAAACATTTCTATTCTTTTACCACACTTACGAGTACTAACCCACCTCTCCCATGTAGGATGAACACCTAATCTGGAAGAAACCCAGAGAATAGCCAACATACATATTCTTTCACGTTCAATCCCCAACCATTCTAGCTGTCTTTTTAGATGGACATTTCGGATTCTGTGGATGGATCCTATGGGTTATGAAACCTACCTTGTCGGCATGGATTTTTGCTGAAAGTACGCTGCCTCCTCGAAAGGAAAAAATCGAAACACTGACGATTCGTCCATATAGTACTATTGTCGCAAAAATCGAAAATGCCTAGGAAACTTAATCAGATGGGTTCTCATTCCAGGTTTATTGCTCCAACCCTCATACGCGCTGGTTCGCCCGCCACGTTCGCCTTTCCAATCATCACCTGGCGTATCTGATGCAGCATTAAATTAGTGGTCAATCTTCGAAATCGACTTCAGTGCATTCTCTCATCCTAGCGTACTCCCGAAAATAATGTCAAAATTCTCAATCTGCCTGTCAGATTCAAATTGGATGGTTGGTACCATCTTCCAATACTCCTGACTGAGCTTTGACAAAATTTAATTTAATTGATAGATTTCGGCCTCCCTTTAATTTCCTTCATCATGTTCAACTGCTTGATCTTTAGATTAGCCCTTGGAAGAACGATGTGCTGGAAATCGAGGGATCTTGGGTTTTGCTCGACTATGGTGGGTATTATTCGTGACGGAGGGTTATACTTTGCGTAGGTGCTGGATAATATTTAAGTATAAATGTTGCCAACGCTTAATATGTTCCCAGAGCGGTGGTTACTGTGAATATAATCAGCCTGTACTACTCAAGGTGAGCTGCGCAGAGTAATCCTGGTCCCGCTATTTGTATCTAATATCCCGGATTATATTTGAATACTAATATTATAAGTGATTGATACACGAACATCGGGGAATCATACTTAATCGGAAATGTAGGCGGAGATGGGCGCTGCGAATATACATCTATCCACAACGTATGCAAACTTACCGTTAATATTTCACAGAATAACAACCATCCTCGCCTCACGGTATGCCTCCTCTTGCCCATCCACCTCTATCATAACTCATCCACTCTTTCAGCCTCTCCTTCAACCTTCGTCGCGTGGCCTACCACTCCGGATCCTCCCTTACTATCAGCTCATTAGACAAATATTCCTCAGTAGGCATACGAACCATGGCTCCTACATTCATCATCCCCCTAACAAACAAAGACAAAGATCTCCCCGTTCTACCATTGACGGACAGAACCTCGTTATCTGAATTCTAAGCTAGTTTACCGGGACTCGAAACGTACATCAGTTGGAAACATTGAGCGAGACATGAAGTGGCTGAATGTGTTTTATTTAGCTTTATCCGTATAGGAGAGGATGAAGTAGGGCAGTGTAGTCGTAGGAGTGGACTTGACGTGAGTCCTTAAGGCAGTAATGATGGACTTTCTAACTCAGTATTTGAAGATTCATCCTGCTATAGTGAGAAGATGCTAATTACAATAAGATGATTTTACACGCATCGTCTACGGTATACTTTAACATCCTAAAAAGAAGTACAAGGAAAACAACGGCCTTTTTCGTAAAGCCAAACGCATTCACCAAAGCCGTTTTTAAAGCTCTCAAATTCCTCACTTTAAAGCAACCATTGACCAGTCCTACGAAGACACTTGTCCCGTGCCCGATCAAAGTTAGAGTTGGCTTCGACCTTATTCATCTAGTAGAATATGGTAAGTAATGTGGCGGTAATGTAATAAAAAGTAAATTTCACCTGATTGTATGGCAAGAGCGGTCGTTTTTTGTCTATAGCAAAAGTCTGTGTTTGACGAGCTAAGCTTCGTTACGAGAACTGCATCCTGCACGGCTATACCCGTCGCCTCAATATTACGAGCAGAAGCCTGCGTTTCGAGGGTAACAAGATGTCGAGCACGGTATTCTCTGTGGTGACAGCCGTAGAATACAGAGGAAATTTTGTCCTGGATAAAATCAGAAGGAATGATGGGCCTCCTATTTTCAGCATTGACTTCATCGGACGTGGTGTTATTCATGCCCATGTCTGAGAAATTGATGGCTTGGTTGACCTCCTGGCGTAGACCTTCTCTTGACGTTAAACTGAGAGTGGGAGTGAGTTGCCGGATTGAGTAGATTTAAGGAGAACTTACATGCTAACCGCAGATATTACATAGACTACAAAGTATAAAGGTTTCTTAGTAAGTCCAAAAAGGCGTCAGTTCCTCTAACGTACGATGCGTATTAGCCAACATCGGGACCAAACTAGTGCTGTTAATAATCAAATTTCATGCAACAGTAGAGACAATGACATACAAATAGCGAGTTCCCGAAAAGAAGTAATACTATAAAATTTCATTAGCAGTTTAAAATAAAAGATAGAGCAAACACACCAGAAAAGGAGTAAAAAGTGCACAAACGCTATAACAGGAAGCACATTAACTCCAATATTATGAAAAATTAGTCACTTTACCTCGTGGCTATTGCTCGATTAATAGCATAAATTATCAACCGATTAACCAGAGAGTCAGTCCTACAATGGTTCCTGTAAAAGGACATTCAATGGGATGCCACAGCTAATCCAACTTACCTCTTTAATCCGGAACGATGCGAGTGGAAAACGCAGCAGAGAGCTATAGTAATGAGAATGTCACAGACTGCGGTGACTACTCCTTGGATTGTTGTCAATGGCTAAACAATAACATTTATCAATGCAGTTTATTGTAGTTCTAGAGATGAGATAGGACATACTACGAGCAGGCCTGTCCGAGACGAAATTTTGGAATATGTCCCACTTGTTGCTCTGATAAAGCTTGTTAAAACATGGAATGCTGGTTGGCGATATGATCATACAAGATCAAAGCCACTCCTAAAGTGTAAAACATCAGTATGCGGCGAATCTGAAGTTTCAATGTAAGGAAGCCACACCTAACCCAGCACCTTTAATTACCGAATTGTTTGAGTCTAAAATATAGTGATCCAGGAAAAGGAAAATGAAAGCCTACTGATTTGGAGTAAAGCCAATAAAAGCTGAAGAATCAGATCAATGTATGAGTATTCAAAGGTAGTACCAAAGACAAAACATACTACGGGAATAATGAAGAAACGAAGTCGACTGCCGAGACTCTGGCTAACTACATGCAAGTTGAGTTACTTTTAATGACTAAAACGTAGCCAACCGGAGTACGCACCAGACCAGATTCGGCTCGAGAAGAACCTAAAGGATGAGCATGAAGTTCTTGTTTTATTTATTGTGCGAGGGAAGCTTACTGACATTTGCGCAACAAATACCGTGAGATACTAATTTGATAGTTGCTCATCAACCTTTCAACGGAAGGCGGATTCCGACTTACGGCGCATGCGAATTTTCCCTACCCGTTGAGATATTAGTCATTCGCCAGACTAGTTATTATTATCCTCAAAGCTACTCACAGGTACCGAACTAAATTTTACGAAAAGGTCACGATAGAGCAAGGGTAATGAAAAACACAGCGGACTTACAACACAATTTCGTCCAGCAAATCCGGATTCCCCGATTTTATGATGAAGGTATCATAGAGCTCATAACCTGTAAATACAACTTCCAACGTTGCCAAAAGTCTATGGAATAAAAAAGAATACAGCACTAATACTTCAAACAAACTAACTCGTGAATAAGATTAGACGTACGTGAGCACAAAAACCGTGATCTTCAACACCCTGAGATCCTTCTTCGCATGGAGCTTGAAATATCGCATACTCATTATCTATTATTCCACGCATGTCAAATACTTGAATGGACCAAAAGGAAAGACAAACTCACGAGTGCAACACCATATATACTGCGACGTCGAAGATATTAGTGAGTGCCTTTGTAACATTGACAGGGGAGAATCTTACAATGTGTTAATGAGAGTTGCAATTAATACTGCACCATAGCGTCCAGCAAAAGTGACTTGGACCTTGACTGGAAACCGTGGACCTTGCATTGACATGACGGGCAAGGAAGGCTATGGTAGCGGCAGCATAGTACGTAATAGGTTCATATATAAACCAGAAGGTAATGTTACCAGAAATAGCTTGTAAACCAATAGACCAACCCTTAGATCCTACTCCTTCGTACCCATACCATCAAGGCACATATTCATGTGAGATATCGGGAAGATGTACAAATAAGGAAAGTTCCTGAGGCTTCGCCCGTTTTGAAGACCAACTACCAGCAGGTCTATGCTGGCCTTTATTCAATGCATGTGGACTTGGAAGTTTTACAACGAGTGTTTACAGTAGTTAGAACATTGCACATCAGCCTATACCCTAAAGGTGATGTTGAGACTATGCCTATCGTGGTTTTTCTTTCGAATTCTTTGATCTCCCACTTGTCTTTCTCATCTATTCGTTATTGGTGAACCTTCATTGGTCCGTCACACTCTGGACCTTATGTACCTCTTGATCTTCACTCAGATCCAAATTCAATTGTCTACACGTCGGCAAGTAGTTGACCGTTCACTCAAGTTAATTTTAAGTTTTAGATCTCTCTTGTAAAATAGGACTCAATTTCAAATATTGCTTATATAGCAACTATTTCTAGTTCTTGACTCACTTGACTTACACCATCTCTGTAAATGAGAATATGCCAAGACCCCATTTTTACAGGGTATTCGTGATACTTGTATGTGACTGTATGTGTAATTAAAGATTTCTAGGAGATCTGGTTGGACGTTGGTTGGACGTTGGTTGGACGTTGGCCAACTTGCAAGCCACGCTTGCCTGCACGTATCCACAGTAAGTAACCGAACAGCTCACGTGATGTGGAGCATGGATGTATTCGGTTACTTGTTGTGGATACGAGTAATATCTCTTTCAAGCCTCCCAATAATTTTTCTATGCCTGAAGGATCTTGGCTTGACAGCAAACCAGAAGACGCCAATTTATTCGATTTATTAGAGAAAAGAGGTCTATCAACCACCAGTTGGTCGTTAACTCTATTTTTTCTCCTCCCTTTGCAGTCTTGACTCTCATCTATTCATCGGATTATATGGTATCCGGGCTCTTGTTTTCATATGGCACCTTGGTTCCAGTGACATCTTTGTAGTCGAAATCTCATAGAGTTTCGAACAATCGTGGTCAATACTATCCTTGTCACCCATGTTCCTAAGGTGTGTATTGCCGCAGTCAAGCCAAATGCAGGATGCCCTTCTACGGCTGCCAACGTAAATTATAGCTGTATTAGAATGCCGAAGATGATAGAACTGAACTGGCTAGTTGGAAATTTGACTACGGTTGTAGGATTGCCTGTATCGACTATTTTCATTACAGATGTCGGTTCCGTTCCCAGGGTCCGATTGAAGCACGGAAGCCTACATATGTCCTTTTCAGGTAAGAGACACCGCACGATCCTGTAAATATGTATAGAATTGCTCAGAAAATTTATGACATCTCTTCTTTATGTTTTCCTGGTGAAGTCCTTACGAGGAGCTCGGCTGTATTCCGGCTTTGCGTATGTACCCGTTCTTCCAGGCGAATTACTTTCACTTTGATGCGAATACTATAGCTTCATATTGCGTTCGCCCAGTCGTTTAATATCAACTTGGGCGCTTCTTGACTCTTAACCACCACCTGCTAGCAAAATTCCCACGGCCGTGCCAGCACTGCGCGAGCCCTCTGGGACAGCAAAAGGTATACAAGACAACCAGGAAGACACTCTTTTCCTTTTTTTTTAGAATTCACACCACACTCGCATCGGCAAAATAAATAACCTGTCATGTCGCTACAGTCGGCAACTTCGACCCCGTCAGCTGGCCTACGCCTCCAGTAAACTTTTAGACGCCTTAGTCAGCTTTCCCACGCGTCAGCCAAAGTTGGACTCCAAGTCCGTCGGTCGTCGAATATTGTTGATTTTCAAGCCGTCAACAGCGGAGAAAAATTGTGAAAAATATGTAAAATTCGAAATAAATTTGAAGTAAAATAAATAAATATGAATAAAGAGTTTTTGCAGGAGCGCCAGCGCTTTTGTGGCGCTATTTTTGGTTTTGCAGCTGGCGCTCCTCAGCGCTCCATCTGGCGGCACTGTATGCTCATAATCCCATCAGGTGAGGTCTCTTCAGTATCAGATTGTGGCACTTTGGGCTTGATTACGAAAACGAGGCATTCTTCAGCGGTGAAGATGGGAGATTAATGGCTGGGAGCGCTCGAGACGGGACGGCATCACAACTGGTGGAGCGCCAGCTGCAAAACCAAAAATAGCGCCACGAAAGCGCTGGCGCTCCTGCAAAAACTGTCTAATACTATGTACTTGACTCCCGTGGAGGCGGTGGAACATAGTAAAACATTACACCGGCTTCTTCTCCCCATGTTGTCAGCCTTGCGGCCCTAGTAGAATCCAAGTTTTGTTCCATCGCGTCTCATGTGACTGAACACCCTTTCAACGTGTCTCCTATTCGCCTCTACTCCATAAGCATTTACAGCTTGCAGATAGCTTCACATATACCTGCATTTTATCACTACGCGTTAGGTATGCTAATGACACATCTGGCCACAGTATTGATGATAGATTAATGAAGCCAATAGATATTACTTATATTATTTATGTCGACAGAAATACAACAACGCATCTGTAGCAAATCAAGCTGTAAATCCGGGTTTCCACCAATTGAGCAATATAAATGGAAGACATGTCCTAAGCATAGAGAAGATAGCCGTGTTCGTCAATCCCACACGCATGCAACCGAATCCCACACGCCTATCAATAGGGCAATCAATGGTAACCCTGCCATTCAACAGCCGTTAGGAGACATCCAACCACTGGATTTCATTGACCATAGAACCCCACTGAAGAGGAGGAGAACAGAAGGCAAAGAGAACGAGGAAGAGGGTGCTTCTGGTTCGGAATCTGAGAAGTTACAGAGGAAGCGACTGAAAGCACATGTTATATTTACATTCCATGCTCTGTTGACTCTAATAAAAATGTTAGATAATATCTGTCTCTCGTTTTGACAGTGCCGGGCATCTTTTTAACTCCCTGAAGACTGCTTTCAAATACAACAGCTGTATAGAATTTCATGGCTCCTGTGAGATGCCGTTAGATGAGCATATACCAGACCGACAACGAATTAAGCTTATAGTAGAGGAGATATGGCAAATAACTGGTTACCGCTGGACATATGTAATTATTTATATGTTTAGCATTCATTAAGCTGATCATGAAATAGTGTTAAAGATCATTCACAGCTCGTTGACAGGTATTCTTCACGATATTACTGCTCACAAGACTTGTCCCACAAGAAGAAACCGAAGAAATTTAAGGGTCTCAAGCCGGGAGCAAAACCACGTGATAATTCGGGCATGGACCGGTTTGTTTGCGAGAGCTACCTCCATGTATCTATTTTGCGACCCAAACAGCTCCAAAAACAAATTATTCACATTCGCTTGGATCACCATAAATGACATGTACACTATTATGATGTCACACTCCCTCAAGATGTGCAAATGATGATCCGTGAAAACATATGGGCAGTTCCCAGTGCCATTGCAACCAAAGTCTAATCAACACACCCAAATATAACATCCCAACAGGTCTATCGGGCTTGGGCTACATTCAGTGAAACCCTTTGGTGTCAAAATGACAATCAGCTCTCCAGCGCACAGGAGCTATTGGGGGAGATGAAGCTAACTGATGAAGTGGACGTTTTTGAGCTGGATAGGGCACCTGGAATCACAGCATTGGCTTGGGGACTCAAAAAGGTTGTCAAAAACCTGAAGAATCAAATAGTAGAAATTGCACTTGATGCCACTTGTAAGTTATTTCAATATTTGGTCTTTTAATGGGCATATACTCATCACTTTTTCCACATTTGGCAGATAATACAAATGTGAAGGATCTTTGGTTAATATCCCCATTCCTCTTTCCACATATGTTGTTGATTGTATTTTGGTTTTAATGGAATCCATTATAATTAAAAAAAACTCTCTAAAGGCTGCAATCAATTTTTTGACTCTCCTTGAAAGCTGGATCTCTGAAAAATATAAAGAACACAGACCCGCTGCCTTGTTGGTCTTCGATAACTCTGAGTCGGAAGTGTTAACAAAGATAGAATGACATCCCTCAGTTGGGGAGGTAGCCACTGTGTTTGATACTATGCTATTCTGTCTTCGACGTTTAGGTGAAGAAATGTGCAGGCAAGTAGTGGGTTCACTCTTTCTGACAACGCCAGTTCCTCCCATCAGCAATATTTCATCTCGGCCAAGTGCTTTAAAGGAGGATATCCCGGTATCTTCTATCATCGTAAACTGCCCATTTGAATTAACTCAAGATAAGGAACGAGACCTTTCATTATCTGAGGTTCAGAGTGCAAACTTTTTGGCAAGACCTGGCCGATTCCTGTGAGTTCTTGTGACATTGGGCTACCGCTCTTTCGTACAATAAAGTCCGGTTGTTTACCTCTCCTTCTTGGATTTCCAACAAGTATGAATACCATTTCTGAGCTAGATCTTTCAGGGTTCCGTCTCATTGAATCTTTTCTCAAGGTTGTTGGAAATTTCTTGGAAAAGAACAGACAGTAGTGTCAAAAATCGGACTCTACAATCCTCCAACTTAGACCGGCGTGAAGCATATATAAGAGATTGATATATATCTGCATCATAAGAAACTCGAGAGAGCCCTTCAAATTCGACCTCGTATCATCTGGTCAATCACCTCAACTTGTGTGTAAGAATGAGGGAGCTCACTCCATTGCCTGCAGCAGGGAAATGCGAAGGGCACAGCGAGCGTGAGTTTTTCAATTTCTTCTGCTGCCCTTGACTTCCCAATCCTAGAGCCTTGTGGAAATATCGCATAGTATCCAGCTTTACCTAAAGCTGCTCGAAGTCGATCTTGACCGAGGAAGTGCTTATGGCCTTTTCATTCGTATTTTGAAGCAAGAAGATTTGTGAAGAGGTAAGACTCAAAAATATATGCCAAAATGAGACAAACCTTCTGTCTCTGATGAAATCCTCTCCTCTACAAGTAGCAAGATTAATTATTAATTGTGCTAATACAACAGGTGTATCAGCGAGCTTACCACAGGGAACTATTTTGGGAATCCTAAACATCTCTGGAAGATGGTGGGTAATAAATCCTCTTAAATGGATATACAAGCATACCAAGATTCCTAATATCTTTAAACCTTTTTGCTTCCAGGCCTTGGATACTTCTTCCTTGAGGGAGTCATTGGATCGAAACTAGTCAGAAATGTTTGACAGTTTGATGCTCAAGGAGTCATATATCTGAGCATATTCGTAGATTGTAAAACGAATGACACCAAACAATATCGTCCGAGGCCGATCGAGGTCCAATTTCTGTGGAAGGTATCCATAGACAGACATAAATTGCTTGTCCAACTCCGCATGTTTTCCTTTGATATAATTTCGTCTTCAAATAGAGCTTCTTTGCGGAGAGATTCAGAATCCATGATCTGTGAGGGTGAGCCACCGTCCATGACAAATTCTGGCAGGTCCGCAACTACGTCACGAGCGCAACGCCCCCGGCTCTATTTCCATATTAGGATGTTCTCTCGTCGGTGTCACATTACATTCGCGAGAGATGTGCATTTGTAAGTTTGCTTACATTCACACTGCATGACCTTCGATAAAGTTCTGATTTCAGTTCTTGATGATTGAAGCATGTGCCTATCTACGAACATTAGACACTTTGTCCAAAGGCCGCAGCGCCACCTGGCGGCTTTATAACGTTGTGCAATTGGCAGCTTTTATCGTTGTGTGGGGTTTTGGGACGGCTTCTGTCTAATAAAGCCCTATATTGAAGCCGCACATAACAGTCGCAGGTGGTGCTACGGCTTTTGCGCAGAGTCTTTATTGCTTGGAACTTTTACATAAATAATTTTGAGGCAATCCACATTTTCGTACCGGAAGAGGCAGAATTTATGCACCCCACTTCAAAAGCGCAGGCTGTGTATACGATTGACGTCCTGCCTGCCGTAATAGACCGCAACACTGAGCGCCATATTCGGTGTTATCGGCCCTGATTTGGTACCAAACCTTTGATCAATGAGAAGTGAAAGCCAATCCTAATAATGCAAAAAGTCCTACAAATTTACTAATGCTGAGCTATATTACGTGGTTATCATTGTTTCTTTTTTCCAGGTGATGATCCCTCTTTCTCTTTTGTCCTTGCTGACGGGATAATGCCGCCGCCGGAAACACATCAGGAAAGTGGGCAGATGCTATAGATACCATTATAGCGATTATAGCACCTATAGCGCCGCTAGCTTCCATACTTTATTGACAGCTACTGTACCTTCCATAGCACTACCTTCAGACGCCTCGTTCGAGCATTCCTCTCTACTATAAAAATATGTGAGGTACCAATAAATGTATTATCATCCGATATATTGGTATTATAACGCAGCCTCGGCATTATAACCCTGCTGAAGGTGGGTATCGTCATCTACAGTGGACGGCTGCTACGGAAAAATAGGCGCCGTAGTCAGCTTTCCTGATGCACGAGTTCATCAAGTTCCTGACACTGCATATACAATTACATGGGGTGACCCCCTCAATTGGAAGATCAGTTCCGAAAATAGACACCTGTGTAAGCTGGTTAATCATCTGTACAGCCCTGGTATAACCATTTATTATAGCAATGTTATAGAATGGAGTGTCCTTTCCCCGGCCTTAGATTTGTATACCTACCCTGTACCCCGCAACTTCCTCAGAGATCTCATTGCTCTTCAGTCTTTTCTTGACTTTGGGAATGCCTGTATGTGTCTTCTGTCTGCAAGCTTTTGCACCACATCATGAGCCACAGCACGACATACGTTTTGAAAAGGCTTTTTTTGAAGGACAACATCTAGAATCCATATCGTACGGTACGTCAAGAATTTCATTCCTTCATTCAATTTATCCCTAACTGCTCACTTATTATACTTTGATAGGTATTAACATAGCAATATTCGCCCTCAATATCTATTTTTTAATCTTGAAGCCTACTAAAGATGCTACCAATACTAGAAAACGTTGGGGTTTCGTGGCATATCTAGTATTCCTACTGGCGGCCTCCACAATTAACGCAGCCAGTGGAATTAAATATACGGAATTGCTCTGGATTGATAATCGGGATTTTCCTGGCGGACCTATTGCCTTTAGCAAACATTTATACTCCAACCCTATGAGGCTGCTCGGCGATGCGGCTTACATTGCGGCATCATTTCTTTCGGGAGGTTTATTGGTAAGTCACGTCAATCCCAAGTTTTTCTTAGTCAGTCTAATAGAATATCCGTTTCTGAAGTTGTGGAGATGCTTCATTTTCTACAAAGGTACCCGTTGGCTTCTGAGCCTTCTTACCTTAGCTTTCGTAGTATCCACAGGTAAGTCGATGATTTTATTTTATTTCTCCAATTTTCTTAACTGTATACGCTTCTCAGCTCTGTCCATAGTCGCCATCTATGGAGCTGCTCATTCGACCTTTTCAGATACTCAATTCATATCGGAAACCTTGCTTGTTCTCGCCGTACCTGCATGGTCACTTTCTATAGTGTGCAACGTTGTTCTCAGCATGCTGCTAGTATATCGTTTACTATCACATAGACAATCGATGTCCCAAGTGTTTGGGACAATGGCACCGAATTCAAAGCTCTACGTTGACCTCTCGGCTATATTCGTGGAAAGTGCAGCCTTAAATATGATTACGTCTTTGATCCACGTTATTACCTTTGCCACAAGCAGCAATGCCCATTTTCTGATCCTTGGTATTCTTGTACAAGTTGAAGTGAGTGATGATTTCCGAATGCTGGACAGCTTATTAACGGCGAAACCCCACCAGGCCATAGCCCCCCAGCTCGTACTTTTGAGAGTAGCACTCAGAGGATTTGTTGAATCCTCTATTGTGTCTGGATCTCCCAATACACGGAGTGACACGCACATTAGCTTCACTCACCAGAGAAATATGGCGCAGCTGACGCAGGACTTGGAATCTAGTCCATCTGAGTATGGACAAACTATCAATGCATGAAATGCTAATGGTGGAATTGGAGCTTGATGAAGAAACCAAACATACCGACTACTATTCATCAAATTGGAGGTCACTGGCGACGCTTCCTACTTCTGGAGAATGAGCACTGGATGTGGAATGAAAATATCTGAGGGAATGAATCTTCATCCATTGTTTTATATAATATTCCATTGTTGTAATAATATATTATCTTTATGTGGATGTGTCCTTGATGAGCTACAAGTGAAAAGTTCATGAAGATAGTGAGAGATAAGGAAATAGTTTGGATGAATATTGGAGAGCAGGGTTGACAGAGACAGGTGGACAGATAGAGTGTAAACAATACTTGGTACAACTCCAAGACAATGAATTAAGCCAATGAAAGGAAAGGAATATAAATGTGATAGTGCGGCTGATATGAGTCTGAGGCACTTCACTTGGTATGGCAGGTCAGGAGACAAGGGCTGGACTGAAGAGGGTGAATGGGGAGATAATGTTGGGACTCATCAGTGATGATGAGTAGGAAGACTTGTGATTGATACAGTGCATGGAATGATGGTGTCAGGATGTGTCAGAACCAATGGAGAGACCCATTGGAAGGTGACATCAGGATAGGGTGTAACAGAACACCTTTTCCTCATCTATTCCCTTGCATGTGTTATGAGTTGAATCCAAACAGACAGTGTCACCATATTGAGCAATCAACTAAATCAATGGTTAATACTCGAAATGCAGGGAAAGTATGTCTTACCCTCTTTTGCCAAGGCGAAACAAAGACAATTGTGTAACCACTGTGTCCCTCTTCTCCCAGTGTCGGCACAGGAAGCACTGAGGGATTTTCTGCTGAGAAAAACATTAAGAAAATCTTAGAAGTCAACCCCATTTCTTCAGTGTTTTCCCAAACATTGAAGGAAAACCAAAAGAAAACCAACATTTATTAAGGTTTTAACAGAATTCATGGGAAAATACTGAAGAAATAGGGTGCACTTTTAAGTTTTTCCCAGTGTTTTCCTCTAAGAAAACCCCTCAATGCCTCCAGTGCGGCTCATAGAGGGTTGGCCAACTGTCATCCTGAAGCTGTTGCATCCATAATTCAATGCTTTCGCTAATTTTTGGTGCAAGAATGTTTTCTCCTTTTGCCTTTCTTTGAACTGCATTGTAGATGTCTTGTGCAGTGATTTTAATGCTGTACAGCATACTCTCATTGTCAACATTCAGCTAGAATAATAAATATGTCAATAAATAAATAAATGGTGCCTATTAAAGAAGAAGAAGACCTCAGATAATTCTTCTGATGACATACAAAGCATTCCCTTGATGGCCTTCTCATCAAAGCCTTCATTGACCCTGGTGTCCAACCACTGGCATACCAGATTCGGATTCCATGACTCTTGCATATCATGAAATGTGGCTGGATCTGGTGCATATAAAGAATGTAAATAGAAGCTTAAGGAAAAAATAGAAAACATCGCAACTTACCATGGTTACAGTGCTCCCAGTAATATTTGACTTCAAGCTGCTCGGAATTGCAGGGTTTGGATACCATGATTCTTGCCTGACATTGGACTTTCATGAATTTTCTGCACTTTCTTTGCTTTTTTGGACTCAAATTGATGTTGCAACAATCCCTATATTTGCCAGCATAGAAGCATTCATATCATTTACTCCACCCAATCCTGCATTTTTTTTGCCAGGTTCAGGTTCTGCACACACACTGCTAAGTAATGTGTAACAATTGAGTACAGGAAAACTCACTGGGCTTATATGAACCTTTATTATGCCACAAATTAACTATACTGTGCTCTTCAAGCCATTTCTCCCATTGCTCTGTTGACATGGGGACTGGCAACATAGGTGTCCAGTGCAAATGTGCATTTGATTGTTAATTTTAGCTGAGAAGCAAGCATTGGAGAAGGAGGAAGAGGGTGGTCTGTTGATAGAAGCTTGCAAGGAATGACAGATGGTGGGAAAGGTCAACAGAATGTGTCTGGTCACATGTAGAGTTGTTCAAATGGTCAGTAATCCAGTAGACTGGTCAACCACAGAGTTCTCATGCTGGAAGCAAAAAGTGGTCGACCAGCACCAAAACTGGTCAGTTCTGGTTGACCAGATTTTATCAAGTGCCAGACAGGATACCATTACTGGATCCAAATCTAAGTGACTAGAATCCTAGTTATCTATGTGAGCTGCAGATACTTTCAAGATAGAAATGAAAATCCTTCTAAAAATATCTGTCCTTTCCATGCATACATTGATATGCTTGAGTGCTGAGTGTATTACACCCTGATCCCAATTTTGTTTTATTTCAATTATATTTCATTTTCCTTTGGACTCTGTTCCCACCACATTCATTATTCATCTTTGATTTCATTGGTTCCTGATCCTTTGTATTATTTTCATTCATTCACTTATTATTCTCAAACTCTGTCACTCCTTATCATTTCATTGTCATTCATTATTATTCGGACTCTGCTTTCTTATCATGCTTAATTCTCATCAATGCCAAGCACCACTTATGATTTCACGTGTTTATGTTCCACATGATTTTTATGTTATATTCTCATTGGCCTCCGTTTTATGTTATTGCCAGCCAACCACATTCATTATTAGTCTTTCCTTATCCATTTCATCTTCGTGACCCTGACTATTATTCCTTGTATTTTTCAGGCTCCATTTTAGTATAAATAGCCGTGTATGCATTATGGTTCAGTAGTCAGAAATCAACTTCGTTATTTTGTTAACTCCATCTGGCCTCCATCTGTCTATTCTCTTCTCGTTCCACTATACTTGGTCTCCAAGTTTCTTATACTGACTTGTTTGTGACAACCGTCAGACTCCGAATCTCTGTTTGTCTTAACTTCATTCTGAAATAAGGACAACACATATGACTAAGGGCGCAACATAAGCTGAAGCCAAGTCCTTTCAGTTCATATCATCCAGACTCTGAATTACTTACTTTGTTCTATTATATCCGGAGTCTGAAGTGACACTTAGATATCAGAATGTAACAGAGTGCCACATTGTCCCATCTCCTCCACACCATGTTCCCACTAGAACTCTCTGATTGCCATCCATAAAGTTCTCAACTTTCTAATACTTATGACCAGAACACATGAAAAACCAAAAATTGGGCTTGAGTTGCGGTATGGGTTGACTTGGGTATTACAAGCATATTGTCATGGTATTCACTGCTTAACATGCATTACTATTCAGGAGCACTTACCTTTAGGCTTATTGCTATGAGGACAGAGAGAATACTTTGAAGTCGAAGTTTGTACAGTAAGCTCCTTGTGACTACTTGTGCTGCCTGAACCAACCTGAATCTGTGGTCTCCGTCATCCAGCCTAGTTGCCTGACTGAAGAGAGTGAAGGAACAAAACAGATCCAAGATAATAAGCAAAGTCTGCAGTTACTTGGAGGCAAATACTCTTGATGTTAGGTGATGTGAATAGACTTCTGGAAGGTGTGATCCTACATTTATTACTTAATCACACACATTAATGAACAGATTCCTCCAGAACAACTTTTGTTCACATTTGTATGTCCTCTTATGAAATTCCAAAACAATCTTTTTGACTCCCCCTCTAGATTCCTGATCTCTCTAGGTCTCTCTTGGTTTGGCAATTTTGCAAAATGAATGTCACCCCACCAATTCAGGACTACAGTTACTTGCAAAGGTATAGGATTGAAAGTGTGGACTTGAAGCAAGGAAGTATGCAGCTGGAATATGTGACCAGTAAAATTTTGGTTGTGTTACTGGAGGTATGGACTTGGACATGCACAACTCTGCTTCCTTCAGTTGCTGATTCATTTATTCCAGATGGATGTATCATTTTGCTTAAATACAATTACTTTTCTTCTTCATTGCTTGAGGGGCTCAATGCCCAAGAATGGACTCATAATTTTGAAGAGCCACCACCTTAGTGTAAGCGAGGAGACACATCATTTCTATAGCAAGTCTTTACCACATTCACAACCATCATTTGCTTGTGAGTCTGTTCATAATTTTTTGAAATCAATATGCCTTTAATTCTTGTCTTAGATGTCTTTCACTGTGTTAGATCGAGTTGTTGTCAAGGCCACTCTCGACCACTGCCTTTGTGACAACAAGAAGAAGGAAAAAGATAAGGACCCTATCTGGCTTCTCAATTCCAAGACTGACTTCACTCCAGCAACCATTACGAAAAGAGTGAATAGTTGGAAAAAGATTACAAGTCGAGGACCTCAATGCTGTGGCACTGAGCAGCAGATGGTCTTTGTTGTGTATGTCCTAGGGTTTATGGATGTCTTTCATCGAGGGGTGTGGGGCACCATGGATCACCTAGAGTGAGTAAAATTGGACACTAGATTTGCTCTCTCTTCTAACATTTTCTAGGGTCTTCCTGCCACCTTTCCAATCATTGGTCCCATGTTTGTCACCAAGAGCATCGAATATGCCGCTCTACAAGCTGCACACTGCTCTTCTGTAAATATCTTTGCCAAAAGATTCAACAAATTGGTTACAACACACCCAGCACAGGACTATTGGGTACAAAATGTCCATGCAATCAGCCCCACATTCTACCCACACCTCAAGCTTGATAAATGTCCAAAGTGTTGAAAGGAAGGCATTCAAGGCGTCATTACTAAAAAGGGATACTGTTCATCAGGCTTTTGTATGATCTATGACATTGAATGCAACTATGTTGCCATTGGTTTGGAGTACACCTGCTCAATCCAGGACCATGACGGCTGGTCTACTACATCTCATAATCAATTTTGGAATGATTATGAGCCATGGGAGCTTGGTATGTACCTTCTCTTCATAAGTTGCCTCAATACTCATGCAATGCACTCTAGATGATATTCCACATTTTACTGAACAAGTGGGCTTGTCACACTGGCTTTACAACCTCATAACTGAACTTTGACCCTCTATGACAGTGGGAGAAATTGGTGAGCATCTGAAGCATGAGTCCAATTCCTACCTGGAATCTTCAGATGATCATAATTATACGTCCCTTGGTTGTAGAACTCCACATTCAGTACAATCACAATTGAGAGAATACATGGTACACATAAGCATTGAAGGAGATGCCACACATGAAAAGTCAAAATGTATTTCTGGCAAGGTTGCCTGAGTGGAATGGAGATGAGTCAGATATTAATCCTTGGCCATCTGCTTCATTCATTATTGCTGCCTATGACCATTTCATTAGGACACAGAGAAGGGAGGAGAGTTTCTGATTCACTTGCAGCTTAGGAGGTGCGTGAGCCTACATTCTCTGACTATCATGTTGATTTACATATTCTATAGGTACAAATGCATTGATGGATGCTACACTTAAGATAGGAAAGAAAGTGAATATCACAACAGCAACTAAGATTGGCAGAAAATGGAAAAAAACCACAACAAATTTATTTTAAGGCAGTCTTTTGACATGCACTAATAAGACATCGGAACACCAAATCATGCATACCTAAGCGCTGGTGAGAGGTCTACTGCGTGCACTCGATATTGTGCCAACAACAAATGAAAAATAAAAAAAGTAAAACCATAGAATATTAGAGATGATGTTTGGGCACATTTCTATCGTCTTAATTTTTGAAAATTTGTCTCAATAAAAATGTTATTTACCAAAAAAGTTTTTTTTTTGAGAAAAGGTTCAAAACTCTTCTTTGAGCCATTTGGAGCATTTATTCTTTTGAGCCTTCGAAGATTTTGGCCACTTACATAAGCAATTAGCACATGCTTAAACAGGCGCTCCGAAAACTCCGAAGGGCGCCGCTGTGTGCTCTTCAACCAGCCAGATTTCCAGAACCAGAAGCCTGCTATTTTTGAGCTTGTAGAAAGCCATGGTCACATTGCATTTTTTTATCCAAAATTCCACTGTGAGCTCAATTTCATAGAGCAATGCTGGGGATATGCCAAAATGCATTACTGAATGCTTCCCTTGACAAAGAATGAGGCAGAAATGGAAAAGAATGTTATAGCTTCTTTGGACAAGGTAGATATAAATAAAATTCAAAGGTAATAATAATTTTCTTGCCATAATTTGGTCACTCATGGTATAGTTCAGATTTGCAAATTGGTCAGCACGGTTTATAGATGCATATAGGCATGGCTTGACTGGAGCTCACGCTGTTTGGGCAAATAAAAAATATAAGGGACACAGGGTTCTTCCCAAGACTATCATGGAAGAGTTAGAGAAGACCAATGTATTTAATTGATTTGTTAAAATAATTTTGCTTGAGTATTTACAGGTCTATAGCCCCAGAATTGACTTGGGGTTAAGGTGACTTGAAATTTTTTGCTGCCTTAACCCTAACCCGGGTGCTTAGTAAGTGGGTGCTTAGGTATGCATGATTTGGTGTTCCGATGTCTTAGTGATGGCAAGATGGTCTTATGGGTATGTTTCTTCTCACTGACATGCATTGAATGGATGTATCAGGAATTCCTTTATGGAAATTTGCCAATGGAAATGACCGTACTCCTTCTGGAATATGCAGAGCACAATGGGACCCTTGGCATCAACTTCCACAACAATGGTGCTGTGGCTGTCAACAAATGCTGTGAATTCTGGCCCTCTATCCAGTCAGCAATTTCAACTCTTCAAGTCTTACAAGATCCATGACATATCAAGCAATGGATGCTTGATACAGTCCCGAAGAAAAGTGACTATTACAAGATCATTAGCAAGGAGATCTCCAAGGCATTGATCAAGACCCACTCAGACAGTGGGAGCAATGTGACAGTCTATCACCCTCCCATGATCCAGTCTTCAAAGCTCAGAACTGTCATGGAGAAGTATAAGGGAATAAATGGTACTTTCAGCCCCAAAACTCTGCATTACGATGTGTGAGCTGTATCAAGTTTATTTTCCCACACATCACAACTTTGCTGGGACTTACATAGTATGCAGCTCCTTACACAGCATTGCCCTACATGTGAAGTCTTGAAAGACAGAGCAAAATTAAAAAGACAAATGTAGTGCAGGGATGTAATTATAGCAATATTTATCTATTTCAACCTCGGGAGGACCATTGTGGTTTTTATCCATTGCAATGGTCATGGTGTAATAGTGAGCTGTGAGCAGTAACCAGGGAAATTTGAAGTTTGATTCTACCTCTATGCATAATTTGCACAGTACACAAACAATGACATCAAATTTTGCTGCAAGTGCCCTTGAGCCAGACAAGTTGCAGCAAGACATGACATCATAATTCTGACACTGACAATATTTTATTTTATGTTATTCTTTCATTCAATCTAAATTTCCATTTTACTATGCCAATCTCATGTGAGTTATCTATGTACTTACAGTCTTTCTAAATTCTTTCCATCTATTTGACTTGACTGAGCATGTGAAAATGGTGTCACGTTTCTGTGACAGTTCATGACATGCACATTTCTGTCCTTGTTTTCCACCATAACGGCATAACTCACCCTTTATGTTGCTCTTCTTAATTCCTCTAAATGGATACTGCATCATCTGAGGAAACAGAACACTGTCATTCACAAGAAAACGAAGAACAGCATAGCCTTGAAGCAAGTTCTTCCACCAATCTGTTCAACTGTAACCCCAGGGGTAAAAATCAATATTCACATTGCTGTGAGTCATTGTGCCAATCAGATCCTGTTTAACCCATGTATGTTAACAAACCTATAGCTCCCAAAGGAGATCAGAAAGTCAACAACATCCTTATTGAATACCAGAGGCGAGGAATTACCAACTGCAAAGAAATCAGCAGACTGCTCGAGGCCAAGCACCAGATCACAATGAGGTACTTTATTGCTTATCTCATTCTATGTTATATACTAAGTTTGTTCTAGTGAGGCTTCGGTTGCCAGATGTCGCAGTGCTCTAGGGTTAAAGGCCAGCAGTGCCACAACATGAGCCCTCCCAGATATGGTGAAGAGACAGCTAGTTTTAGACCAGATGATGTTGGATCCAATGAGCCAGTGAGGACCTGCCACCGTCAAAGAGGCAATTACTAATGCTACAGGCATTCATCTAACTAGGTACAAATTGGAAATCTCACTCTGCTTCTCAGCTAACCATGGCACACCTTAGAGACTATGTCAAGGCTGAGATGCAGCTGCAGGATCCCGACGGTTTCATTACTAGACAGCCTGGTTCAAAAGTGATCAAGCATTATGAGCTGGTTGTTCTTGGACCCCACCAAGAATGGAGTGGTGATGGGCATAATAAGCTGGCTGCAATCAGTTTTCTTGTATGGGGATTTACAATGTGTGTTCAGGAATATGGCTAAGTCTTTGGGTAATTCCAAACAATTGGCTGAAGGTTTCAATAGCCTACCTATATTTGACACTGATAGAGGAGCTAGGCAGTATGTTCCTTCTTGCATTAAATAACATCAGCTAATGTTAGATATAGGCATGCCTGTGCAAACAACTACTGATTGTGGTACTGAAGTTATAAGAGTCTTCACTATTGCCAACATCCTGAGGTGAATATGTTCTTTGTTTTAATGGCTGCACATCTAATGTTCTACATAGGGAAGTTTTTTCTCTGGAGCTTTTAGGTCAAGAAACCCCAGCACATCGTTTACTGTATTCAGTGAACAACATTACAATTGAGCGTGGATGGCTGCAGTTATGCCTGCAATGGGGAGACAATGTGAAGGTCCATTGGGAATCAGGAAAGGGCATCTATGATGCAACAGATTCACACCAACAGTATGTTATTGTCCATCACTTCACAATCTATCACTAACCCACAACATTCTTCCTTGTCTGGGATGCTAGTTCAATGGCTGTGGCCCAAGCTCATCCAACAAGAACTAGATGAGTTACACTATCAGTTCAACAACCACCGTGTACGCAAGGATCATAAAAAGATCTTACCATCAGGCATAAGACTGAGTGTGGCCCTTGCTCTACATGAAGAGCATGGAGCTGAGAATTTTCTGCAACCCATTGACAGGCAGTTTGTACAGGAACTCAAGGAGGCTCTCGGTGGGGAGGAGTAGGTTTGGTTTGTGCCAGTAGAGTATGCGGAATGTGCACAAGCAGTGTATAATCAATTAGGTATATCTAAATTAACTTTCCTTAATGTTTGGCTTGTTTTCCAACAGATTCTACCATCTGTATAAATGTTAATTAAATGAATGAATGTTGAATTTAATTATGTTAGAACTATCACTATAGTGACAATTGAATGGATGTTTTAATTTGCTTCATCACCATCTTGCCCATCAGATGATTGTTCATCTTCCTCAGTGTTCTTTCTTTTACCCATAGTCTTGGCCCTGACAGGAGAATGGACAGTTCCGAAGTAGTCAGAATTGGAGCATGGCAGTGTCTTGGGAGTTGGTGGGAGAGGCACAGCTACCTGAGTGGTATCCAGTTGAAGCTTCTTGCACATATTGTTGCAATTATGGATCTCTAAAAACTCTCAGATAGTGTGGCTGCCTTGATCCCATGGGCCGGAAGAAAGATCGAAGCTAACAGTGTACTTTTTAGCCAATTATGTAACAATGAAAATATACTAGCCTTACATATGTGCCTGAGGATCAAAAAGAATAATTTGTGGGTTTGGCTTAGTTCCGAGAATCTTTCCTGCATTTATAGGCAGTAAATTAGTGATTACAGACAATTATACAACATAGACCAAGCTACTTACCTTCTATATCTGCCAGCAGGAATTCACCATCAGATTCCACAACCAAGTAATGTGTGAAAGTGTCCATCCATTTGCCAACTCAATCCCTGCTCTTGCCTACGTCTTTATTCCCTGACCATCTACAAACCTCTCCTCCTTCAGGAAGTATTGGAACAACCATGAAAGATGTCCATAGCAGAGGTTTGTCAGGTCTAGCCATGCTGGGATCCACAATTTGACCAATGAATGCCTCATTGCTATTCCATGAAATCTCTATATTTTAAAATTGAATGAATATAAAAATCTGTAGTTGTGTAGATGCACTAAGTATACAAGCCTTGTTTTTTTTCAGTGTGCTCCAAAAAGATTCCAAAAACAGTTCTCTGAATTTCAAGACTGCTAATTCTGCCTTGAGAGCTTCCTCATTTTTGTGGTTGGTGCAACCAAAGGCTGGTATATCCTTGTGCACTAAGATCACAACAGATCTTTCATGAAAATTCCCTAATGAATAGAATCCATCAATGCAGTGCAAAAAATGTATAAAGTTGAACCTACTTCAAGCACATACTTGTAGTATCCAAAACTAAGGAGCCCCCCACCAGTTTCAGTGCCTGTATTGCTGCGCCAACCATGAGGAACCAGAATAGTTTCAATTTCATCATGTATTGTCATCTGTAATTCACATTTCTCATCAATCCAAACAGTCAAGTGAGTGAACAAGTATTCTTCTCATTTAATTCTCTGACTGTAGTAGTGTCTAATAGGACACTTTTCTGGAATGGATGATATCCCTTTCAAAGGGCAATCAATAAGGGCCTATATTTCGTATCTGAGAGTATTACCTGTGGCTGAAACCTAGGCTCATCATTTGGAAGGTTGGAATGGATAACGTGGGAGGGAAACAGACTTTTGTGGGTAGCAACTCAACGACTTAGTCACCATATTGACCTGCCCCTGAAAAATATTAGTTTTGTCATTTTGAAAGAAATATGTGAAGAAACAGACCTTGAGTTCTGGAAGATCCTTCTCATACAGCTATAATTGCAGAGTCAAACTATTCTCCTTGACATCCTGGCTCGAAAGGCCAATTTCTGTGTTGAATTTCATGTGCAAATGTCCAATGGAAAAGTTCATATATGCTGGATCATTAGGTTCCACTGAAAGGTAATCAGACATCTTACTGCCTTTTATGAGTACAAAGGCAATTTTATCCCTGTATCACGGAATAAATAAAAGACTATTCCTTTTAAAATTATGACTCACATAGAAAAAGAAGGCTTCTCTTAATCAGGTTTGTTCTCTTGGATGAACTGGTCATATTTTGCCTCAGCAACAGCGAGGAGCTGTTCAAATAGCTGAACTGCATTCTTTAATTGTAAAACTTGCATTTGAATGTCAGGGATGCCATGCAACTGACCGAATGAATGAGTGAGGTGAGTATGCATATAACTGTAGGTGTGAAGTTACACTCACAAGCCCAACTTGTCCTTTCTTCAGACAAAAAGCAACTGTTAATTTGATTGTAATGGCATCACTGCAGTGCAATTTCTTCAAGGCTTGCGTCCTCACACTTATGTTGGCTTTTTGGAGACCTGCATTAGGAGGAAGCGGGGTCATCCCTTTAAGCACCTGTTATGCCCTGCCTTGGTGTCACCCTCCGACACCTCTCTGACGGCTATATTCCTCCAACCTGCCTGACATTGCTGACCACATGCTATCAGTACACTGTCCTCCTCCGTCTTCATTGGCTACTTCTCTTATCTTCACATTATCATCCCTTTATTCTCATTGGCTATGACCATTATCATGTTGAACTATTATATTGTATCTTAGTTCAATCCCTATCCAATCCCCCTATTTGTGCCTGTTTACCCCTTGTTATTACTGTAAGGGCAACCCTCAGAGCCGGGCGGACGTCACGCCAAGCTAGCAGAGGGGAAATCCAAAGTATATAAATAACGGAAATAATACACATGGAGGGAATCTCACCTAGCAGAGGGGAAATCCAAAGAGAAAGTCTTGGATTGCCTCTGCCAGAGTGAGCCCAATAAATAGGAAAGGAGACAGGTACAATCAGAGATAAGAGAAAACACAAATGATGGTGCTAAGACGAAAAGGAAAAGTAACCCATGCAGATGACCCTGTGCTAACCGCCCCTGCTCCTAAACCCGCACAGCTTGCTTGCCTCTGTGCGGAGCCCACTGTCTCCAGCCTAACCTCCCACTTTCTGGCCACAGAAGTCGGCAAATATGTTGCTGAGGAAATCCGAGCGGAAACAAAGGCTGACAGTTTCCGCTTGGAAACCCTCCCAGGTGATTGTTGGTGTCGTGACAGTTTCCGCTCAGAAACACTCCCAGGTGATTGCTGGTGTTGAAAATAATCCTGGGCAGAAATTTATGGTTGTCCCCTGACAATTACCCCTTCTGATCTACCCTGCTTTCTGACCCTTCTCTGACCTATCCGTTATATCTATTACCTCCTTTAAGTTAACTCCTGTTTATAGTATATAAGTAAATGTATATTCTTAGGTAGTTCTCCATCCGGAAATCAACATAGTTTACCCTCTGTTATATTCTCGTTCGTTGTCTTTGACTTTGTCTCCGACTTCCTCTCCGACACCCTCCGACCGACCTCTGGTTTGACATAGTCTTACCATGTTATAGTCTTGACCTTGGTCTTGACATCTCTGACATCTCCGACAAACTCTGTCTTGACCTCTACCATCCAAACCCCCTTGGACCCGACCAACTTGAAATCAGGACACGACTTGTAATAGTGGCGCAGCATCAAAGCTGAAGCCAAGTCCTATTCATACATCTCTGACGTATCTTAACCTTAGTTCTGCACAGAGCTTAACAGCACCCATGCTGCATTTTTGAGCTCATGTGTCCTGTGTAGTACATTTGACATGGTTAGGGAATTGCCTATTTTTTAGTTTTATCAAACTGGTCAACTAACTTCACAATGCAAATTACATACTAGGGATTGTGGGAGTCATACTACTTGTAGTAGAAACAGCAGGTGCCGCACTAGCACTGGCAGTAGTAGGTCCAACATTGCCAGGGGAACCTGCTGAGATGGCAGTGGCAGCAGTAGCCAATTTCTTGCATGCTCTGCAATAAGGAGGTGTCAAGTACAGATAAGTACTCCCACAACCCTCGCATTGTGGCATTTCCTATAAATATAGTAAGTACAGGAACTTCAATAGGAATTTGAACAAAACTCACCATTATTGTCCACTTTTCTGCATCAGATTGAGGCTTAGACAGTTTAACACAGCATGAACACTGGTCTACTGCACCAATGTAAGGAAAATCCTCCCCACACCCTGAACAGACAGTCATTGCTTAGAGTGTGAGTTGATAAGTGGTTGGAAACAAGTGAACAAGGACTTCAGACAGAAAAAGAGAGCCACAGAAGCTTCAGGCAATGAGAGAAAATCACAAAAAGTTCGAGATGATGCTTGTGTCAGGGCTCAATTGTAATATTTACTAGTACCATTTTGGAATTGATACTGGCGAGCTGTATTACTCTATTCACTTATGACACTGGGGACACAACTTTATGTCCGATTCAGGAATTTTATATGAAATCCATCACCGAACCAGGCTTTTATATTATTTCCTTGGAAGTGATATGTACAGGAAATCCAGTAAATCATTATTCTGTTCCTGTATTAATAGGCAGAATAAATATTTGTTGGTTTAAAGCTTTAACTACAAGAATAGCTATGAAATATTCATTATTTACACCAAGAGAAATTCTTGTGGAATGTGGATATTATCTGGAATTTCTAGCTAAGGATAAGGTGTTTCTTTTCAGAATTTTTTTCTGGGCAAAGGAGCCTAGAATGTTTGTGAAAGGTAAGTTTTCCTTTTAAATATTTTGTATGAAAATATCTTCGGAATTTTAGAATATTAATATGAATTTTCATTACTCTGGAATGCATAACAAATTTTGCATGCCATATGCATTACCTAAAAGCATTTCAGCAGGCAGAAATCCAGGGTTCCCACACTGGCTAATTTAGCCTAAACTTAGCCTAAATGTTTAGCAGCCTTTTCCAAACCTTTTCCTAAGCTTTTCCTTCAATTTGGAAAAGCAACATTTACATGTGTTTAAATGCTCAAAGTACATTAAGAGAAAAGTATCAAAAACCTAGCATATGACACAGCTTTCTCATGAAATATATAAATACAGAAAGGTATCTTTCTTACACATTTAAAGTTATGGATACCATGAATAATGTCAGGAATTTTAACACCTTTGTATTGAATGACATGGATGTGAAAGGGTGGTTCTTAGTAGGTTTTCCTTCACGTTTGACAATAAATTGTTATCCATAATATGACTAGATGTATATTACTAAGATAGGCGATAAAAATTCAGAGTAGTATTAAACTTTCTGCATTTTGAAAGGCTGACTTGTAAGAGCCTTTCTCTCCCTTTTTTGTTTGGTTCAAATTAAAAAATTCAAAACTATTATCCTCTCACTTAAAAGGTCATATAATTCAAAATTTGATATAAATATCACTCCAATGAAAACCATAATACAACCAGGTTCAGTGACACTTTTCCTTAACATTTCATTTGAGGTAAATAATGAGGTGTCTCCAGTGTGAGTATTTAATAAAAGTTTTTAAAAGAATTAATATAGAATAATAAAATATATTCCTCGTTGATACATACCATGGGACTACATTTTCAAGGTTCAAGTTGCAGGAGTCTGCAAGAACAAGTTATAGTTCAGCACTTGATGACTTCACGCACAAGAAATAGACCTGATACAGCTTGTGCACCATAGCATGCATTTGAGCTCCAATTAGAGTATGTGTTACATCCTGATACAGAATACACCTGGTAAGCCACACAGAAGGCAACATTTCTGGTCAGAAACGCCAATGACTTGTACTGAAGGGACTTGGCTTCAACTTATGTGTTGTGCCCTGCAGAGTCGTAGGTTGTCCCTACTTCAGAGTTCAAGAGTAAGATAAAAAGGGTGGAGCTGAACGGGAAAGAAAACCCGAGTGGAAAAACAGACAAGAGGAGAGTTAACACTGGCAGCATTGAGAGATTTTCACCCAACAAAAACATGAGAAAAACATTAAAGGTCAGCCCCATTTTCTCATTGTTTTTCAATAGAAAAAAACACTATTGGAAAACAAAATTTTCATACAGCTGTAACACATGTTTTTCAATGTTTTCTATGGTGAAAAACATTAAAAATATTCATAAAAAAACTTGAAGAAAGTCCGAAATCAACCAAGATTTTGCCACACATTTATGGTGGTTCTTAGGTATAAAAAACACTGAAAGAATTGGTAGAAAACATTGAGGGAAGCATAAATTGTATCAGAGTTTTTGCTCTGTTCAATCAAACAATTTGGAGGATAAAACCTCATAAATACAGGAGGAAAACAATAGGAAATGAATGAATTTCCAGTATGATCTCTTCAAGGGTTTATCAAGATTTTCAAGAGGAAAAACAATATAGATACACGAGGAAAATCCTGGAGTGTAGTTCAGTTTTCACCAAAGTTCTGGATAGGTTTCTTTCAATGTTTTCTTGCCCAAAAAACTTTAGAGATCTTTAACAGGAACCTTGAAAGGGTACTAGACTTCTGACAATGATTTAACATGGGTTTATCAAGGTTTTTTCCATGTTAAAATTTAAGAATTACACTATGAACATCTTGGAGGCTGATTAAAACTTTCCTAAGTTTTTTCAAGTGTTTTCACAATGGTATTCTGTGATGAAATAATTTAAAAAGATGAAGGAATTTGGTTGCAGGGTTAGCATTAGGACATGGATGGATTGATGAGGCAGTTTGGAAGCAGGATTAGTGTTGGGATTGAGATTGGCAAGCATAGATTGGGATTGGAATTAGGATTGACAACCTAAAATTGGGATTAGCAGTCCTTTAGAGCCCGTTCGGCAGTGGTGAAATCACAGGCGCTAAGGCCGTGATTTCATTGAAATCTGAATTTGATCGAAATCTCAAATGTGACCCGTTCGGCCGACCCTTTGTAACTGAGATTTTTGCGTGATTTGACGTAATTTGGCCCCTGATTTGAGATACAGCTCTGAGCTGTATTTCAAATCCAGAATTCGAGATCCTGCCGCTATTTTGATGCGTCAGTCGCTGTCCGCTGCTCTTTACTACTTCCTCTGACCTCAAACACCACTCTGAGAACACATTCTCTTCCTTTCAGTCTTGTTTGACAACATGGCTGGCGGTGAGAAAGTGTCTTGGACCACTGCCGAGGAGACTACAGTGGTGGATGTTCTCGTTGAGCAGCAAGAATTGGGCCACCAAGCTGAATCAGGATGGAAGGCACCTGCCTGGACAGCTGTAGAGAAACGCTTGGCTACTCTACATCCATGCAAACCATGCAAGACCATCCCGACTATCAGGTCATGCTGGCAACGGGTATACCGCTTCCAATTATTCACATGATTTTCTAGCTAACTTCCTTCCTTCATATACAGCTCAAGAAATCCTTCAAAATTGTTTCAAGACTTCGGAATCAGTCTGGTTTTGGGTGGGATGAGGATACTCAGATGGTCACTGCTCCAAAGGATGTTTGGGATAATTATATCAAGGTGTGTCTTCACTGGCTATTAAACATTATTAATACTTTAATTAATCGAGACTTTAGAGCCATCCTAAGGCAAAGCCCTTCAAGAAGAAGCCATTTCCTCTCTTCGACGCGCTCGCGCCGTTGATTGATGGGGTGATAGCCACCGGAAACGGTGCTATGCACCTCCATGATTCGGATTCGGATAGCAATAGCGATAGTCCAACAGCTCAAGGCACGCAGACACAGACCCAAACACAAACACAAACACAGGTTCCCATGCAAGAAAGGTCACCTTCCCCAGGCCGGTCCACGGCCCCCCTGAATGTCCCACATGCTCCACGTACACCTGCTCCAACTGGCAAACAGAGTTCTACTGTGGCAGCTAGTTTTTTGACTGCAGCAACGCGTTCCTCGGAAGCAGGGGATAAATCGGAGGACAGTGATGAAAGTGTGAGTGTCCACAGCCATATATTCAGTCATATTTGCTCATACTCTTGTTGCAGACCCCTGCGCCTCGCAAGCGTGCCCAGAACAATGCAGGAGGTCCCCAGAAGTGTGCTAGGAAGTCTGGAAGTGATGCTCTGTATGCTGTATCAACTGCCATCGAGTCTTTAGCAAGTGCAGTAGTCACACCAGCTGGGGGTGATGCCGCTCTCACAACCCCACAGCACTGCACACTGGCTATTTGGACCGCAGAAAAGGAGGAAGAGGAGATGTCAGATAATGAGTTTGTAGCAGTTGGTCGTCTCCTTTCCATAGGAGATATGGCTACTACTTATCTGGCATTTACACGTCCAGGGGTACGCCGTGCTTGGCTTAAAAGTGAATTAAACCGTACATTGGGAGATACCTAGTTACATTGTAAATATAGCTACCTTCTCCGTGTAATTCTGGTATAGCTGCGCCACATAGCAGCTGCAATTTTATCTCGCCTTTTGTTGCCCCTCTCGATATCACTTTGTGTTCCCGTAAGAACAATATCATTCCCAGCAATAGCTTCATTTCCATTCTGGGCATCTGAATCTTCAAGTGGCTCGGTGTCATCGTGAGGATCATGGATCATGATAAAATTGTGGATGACACACATCGCGGGAACAGCACGAGACTGCACTTCAATTGGATAATCTGACCCATAACGTAACATCTTGAAACATCGTTTGGCTATCCCAAAAATGCGCTCAATGATGTTGCGAGCTTGTGAATGACGGAGATTGTATAGTTCTTTCTCAGTAGATGGCCTGTATAAAGAAATGAGACAATGATATTATAAACAAATGGGTAGGAAGTGTACCTATCCCTTGCAATTGCCCACTCTCGCAAGTGGTACCGAACTCCACGATAAGGCACAAGCAGTGCACGGGAGGCTCCAAAGCCTGCATCTCCTAGGTAATATTTTCCTTCCGGGATCTTGAGGTCGTGCTTGCATGCGTCTTCCCAAACTGTTCCATCTGCAGCACTCCCCTCCCAACCAGAGAGCACATAACAGAACTTGGCATCAAATGTGCAACAAGCAAGGACATTGATGCTCAGACCACCTTTCCGGTTGCAGTACCTTGCTCATTCTTCTGCAGGGGGACAAACAGTAATATGCGTGCCATCGACGGCACCCAGGCAATCATTGAGGAAAGGATATAGCTTCGGATTGGATTCTATTTCAAGAGGGACTATATTGGGATCGGGTAACTTGATGTGGGCACCATAGAAAGCCTTCGATGTCAATGCATTCACTATTCTATTAAAAACCCTGTAACCAACTGTTGGTATGCGGTTTACATCAACAAATCTGGAGACGTACCGAGAGATGGTATCACCACTCCTTTGGAACCGTTCTGCAACCTTGCGATTTGAAAGATTTGTAACGAAAATATACAATGTAATTGCTACTTGTTCTTCAAGAGTGACATGCTTGGTATCGGCAGCCTCCGTCTTCTCAGCAAGCACCTTGACAAGTCTTCGAAAGACATGCTTTGCCATTCCCAATTGATCCTTGAAGCGAATGTCATTTCCCTCTAATAATTCATCTAGCCATCCTCGTCCAGTGAGCACCGAATCGTGGTATATACATTTTTGGTAAGCTTTCTGTGCCAGAAATATAGAAGAGGCAGCGGCAGCAAGACCACCGAGTAAGACTGCAACCTTTTTACGGCAATGGTCCTGCTTCTTTTTGACCCTTTTGGCAGCTGAGGGAAGTCAACTCATGCCTATGATGTAGGTGATGTGTCGACTTTAGAGAAACACTACATGCAGTTCACACGTCATGCCGATCTGGCAGTAGCAGCTGTGTCAGCATTTTGCAGCTCTCAGGTTTTAGGTGTTCGGTTTAACTGTGGACTTAAATTCAGGCGGAATCTGGAATCATGACTTGGCAGGGTGCAAATCATGATTTGTGATCGAGGCGTTAGTTGGAATCACCGCTGCCGAACGGGCTCTTAGTGATTTGGGATTAGTATTAATGATTCAGGATTAAGGATTGGGGATTAGGGATTAGATTAGGGATTTGGGATTTGGATTAGGGATTAAGGATGAGGGATTTGGGTTTAGTGTTTAGGAATAGGGATGGGGGATTAAGGATTAGGGATTAGGAATTAGCAGTTCGGGATTAGGGATTAGGATTAGGGATTAGGGATTAGGAATAGGGATTAGGGATTAAG
>KN837077.1:1941786-1996569 GCA_000827215.1 Sphaerobolus stellatus SS14
GTGTTTTTTCTATTGAAAAACAATGAGAAAATGGGGCTGACCTTTAATGTTTTTCTCATGTTTTTGTTGGGCAAAAATCTCTCAATGCTGCCAGTGTAACAGATAATACGAGATTCAATTTCTGACTGAGTAAAAGTAGATACAAATGAGTGTATTTAAATATAAATAACCGAGCAGAAAAACATTGGATAAAAAGATAATCAAAGATGAATCATAAAAACATGATTGGCATATGATGGCGTGATGATACGCCATGCGGAACCAGTGGGAAAATAACGTAAATGATGAAGGGTCAAATACATCAGCTGAGTCAACAAGCGAGAATGAGTACATGGTGCAAAGATAAAACAGATAAGAAAGATAAGAGAAATCCGGTCAGAAAACAAAGGTTGAGTTAACATGAAAAATCAAAGTGAGCGTGAGGGAGTCGTGCGGGAAAGAAGGCCACACGGAAAAGGTCTGAATGAACGAATACAAAATGAATGAGTCAAATGCATAGAACATGAATAGTAAAATAATAGAATTATGAGCCGGTCAGATCAATACTTGACAGTATGCTGAAAAGGGTTGCATTCAAGGGTGGAATGGTCAGGCCACACACAGATAATTCAACAAAGCCTGGCATGGAAGACTCAATGGTTTAGTGTGGGGAAATGCATCTAGCTTGGCAACTGTCAAGGCATTGACAACAGATGGAGTTCTAAGAAGACATCTGCAGATCAAGATATGCAACTTGTCTCAGCCTGCCAATTCACCTTCCAAGCAATTTTGTGCTCTTACAATGGGGTCCCCTCATCTTAAACTTCTTGATTCGATTTTGAGGAAGAAAGAAGTGTTCACTAGCATTCCCCAACCGAAGTTTCTGGATATACATCCATTGCATAAATCTGGTATTGTGCCACATGAACCTGAGTGAGTTGTATGTGTATTTACTTCAGAGGCAACTTTGTTAATAGTACACTTTATAGATTCATAGGCCTAACATCTGATCAATATGAAAAGATGTGCCAAGAGCTAGCAATCAGAGTGAAAGAGGAGGCTGATGAGATGGATGGTGAAACAAGTGAAAATGACAACTTGTTCATATATGCAACTCCTTTGAGTGGGGATCTTGTTGAAGAATATGATCCTGAGGTATGCCTTGAATGGTTATCAGAATTCACTCCTTAATTTCATCTCAGGTAACACTCCCTGCTCCTGCTATTTCAATCAGTGGTTGTCAGAAGTGCAGATATGAAGAGGAGAGTATCTAAGATATTATGGTTTCATTGTGAGTTTGAATGCTTTATGCACTTGTTCACACACCTAAATATAAATTTTCAGGCCAGGCACAAGCTCAAAAAAGGCCTGTATTGAAGAAGTACTCAATGATGCTGACATTGGAGCATTGGTACAACAGACTATGGTGATGAAGTCAGTTCCTTCTGCACAGACTATAACTCAATTTACCATGGAACTGGAACCAGAAAATGAACTGAGGGTACACACTTCAACAGCTGTCTCAGCTGTCCCACAGACACTGAGTATGAAGCCAGCTGAGCTGGTGAGCATTACCAATCAAGAATGAAGTAGCATTCATTTACCTGTCATTTATGTTCATGCTTTTAGCTTTTCTTCATCTTTGTCAAGAAGCATGCAGTTGAGCTGATGCCATTAGACTCCAGAGCAATCTTTGCCTCTGGTTTCTCATCTGCAAACCTATTAGTAGCTTCAACTCAGGCAACTGATCCAGCTTTTGGGGGGAAAATCCAGCAGCCATTTCAGCAACTGCAACCTCAAAAGGAGTCACGGACTGTGATGGCATTTACGAACCTGTCCGGTGCCTCTGCAACATCTGTTATTGATGCAACTTCCCTCAAATCCTCTTCTGCATATTTTCGATTTGCTGGGTTATGCCTTCAACACTGCTGGCATTCAGATATGTCCACGACCCAATGGATACAGGCTGCTTCAATTTACAATGATCCTGCTGCAGTGGTTGAGCAGAAGTATTTGACAAAAGCCTTGCCCATGGATCCAATCACTCAAAATGGTGTCACACTGAAGAAGCACTGTAAGGATTTTGAGGCTTCTTTGGGTCATTGGAATGCAGAATTGAAGGCAGGGTCAAGGTGAGTTAATACTCCGTTCCAATAGTTTGTGAATACAACATTGACTGGCTGCACTTAGGTAGAGACTTTGATTGGAAGAGACTGCAGCTCTCATTTCTGCCATCTGAGCTCATATATTATTCAAAACTTACACTTACTGGAAAGAAGGCCAAGATTGGGTGGTGTCACCGCTGCAATGCATTCATAGATAGACAAGACCATGGCTTCAATCATCCCAAATACTGCTGTGAAGAAGACAAGTTCCCTCATTGGGAATTGTTTCCTTTTCCATTACCATCATCTGATGATCTGGTTGCAAAGAGAGCTGCGGATGGAAAATTGGGAAGGAGTTTGATTCCAAAGAAGTGTGTTGAGGTGTTCCGGGAAGTCATTGCCACTGAATGTGCAGGTGTGCAACTCACAGAAAGACAACAAAATCTTTTATCACTTGAGGTTATGGCTCACAAGTTAGGGAAGGAGAGAAACGAGGCTTTGGAGGAGGGAAAGACTGCCTACAATTTTAGTGAAGAATGCTTCAGGGACAGTCATAAAGGCAAAGGGAAATTCAAATGAAGATGTATCTTACAAGTAGTAGCCTCACAGTTTATGGAACTCTTTATTCAAAAATGCACCAGCTCTAATATTTGTCCATCATTGAAGAACTGTATGCTAGTATATATATGAGTCAACTAGGAAAGACTGAGATGATGATAGTGGCTAGTCAGCATAAACCTAAGGAGCTTGGGTACGTGGGATAAGTCCTCTTGACGCTGTGCAGCTTGTATCACAGAAGGAGTGAGCAGAAGCCATCTCTCCCTAGCTACAAGTATCTGGTGATGAGAGGCTGGAGAAATGATACCAAACGGGGCTGATTAAGGTGATTAGGTAACTATTAGATGTGACAATTGTACTGCAATTGATTTAATTGGTCAGTTAGAAGCTAAGATCATGTAGTGTGGTTGCCTAGTCTGTTCCTCATATACAGTAGATTCAATCCAAGGAGGCTCGGAAGACAATGGTGGCTAGTTCACATAAATCTTAACAAACTTGGGACTCCATTGGAATGCAGGGAGCTGTAATAACCTGTCTCTAAACAGCTAGCTTGTATGTGTGCCTCTCCATTATACATAGGATATTGAGTCTGAGGGTAATCAGAGAAAGTTAAGAGACAATAGTGGTGATTCAGCATAAATCTAAGCAATAGTCGCATATCATATAGAATAATAAGACTAATATGTCAAGTCTCTTGTGCTGATACAGTGTAAAGCAGTCCCTGCATTTAATAGTTACATAGTTGAGATAAAGTCAAAAGGATGCCCATATGGCCATATCCACTGGGTAAAGGATATCATTGTGAATTATCTTATACAGAGAATAATTCAGACATTGATTTATAGACAATAAGGAAAGAGAACTTTGAGAGGCTGAACTCCTGAATCTGTTCAATCAAATTGAGGCCATGAGCTGGTTCTTATAACTTTGAAACATTATAAATACTAATCTACATTTCCCTGGCTCCTATTACAGTTCCAGAAGGAGGTATGACTGATGTGTCATGACCTGATCCTGATCTCGTCTTACATGATATTATTTTCATATCGGACCTCCGATCTTTATTCATCTTTGATTCCATTCGGACTCCATCATGTTATTCATCTTTGATTTCTTTCATTGTTTGTGATTTTCATTATATATTCTATTTATCTTCAGACCTCTGTTTTTACTTACACTTCACTCAGTCGTTCTTTATCTTTCGGATCTCCGTTTTTCTTATCTCACTTGATTCCCATTGATGCCAAGCATCGCTTATGATTTCACATGTTTATGTTCCACACAACTTTTACATTATATTCTCATCAGCATCATGTTATTGCCAGCCAACCACATTCATTATTACTCTTTCCTTATCTGCTTCATCTCTGTGACCCTGACTATTATTCCTTATATTCTCCGGTCTCCATTTTTAGTATAAATAGCTGCATATGTATTATGGCTCAGTAGTCAGAAATCCACTTCATTATTCTGTTAACTCCTTCCAGCCTCCGTCCTTCTGTTCTCTCCCTGTACTTCTATACTCGGTCTCCAAGTTCCCTTATACCGACTTGTCTGTGACAACTGTCGGACTCCGATCCTGTGTTCGCCTGGACCTCATTCTGAAATAAGGACAACGTGTATGACTAAGGGCACAACATATAAGTTGAAGCCAAGTCCTTTCAGTTCATATCATTCGGGCTCCAAATTACTTACTTGTTCTATTATATCCGGAGTCCGAAGTGACCCTTAGATATCAGAATGTAACATGATGGTGAAACTGTCCTTTCAATATTGACACCCGTTTTCATGCTGGATTGTCCCACACTTTGATTTAGGCTATGTCTGAACATTCCCACAGTCACAATCTGAACATGCAAACTCCTGTACAGTCTCTAGCATCCTTCCTCACACCCCCAATCACTATCAATCTTCCATGGAAGATAAATATCATATAAAAGAATATACTTAAATATTTATAGTAATTTAGGGTAGGCCTTTCATTTACTATATCTTTACTTTTCCTAATTCAGCTGCTCCTGCGGATCCCGGCATCGCTTGGCATTGATGATGTGTGTCACCTTCCTTACCTTACAACCATGACCACGACCTCAATATTTCAATCCTCTGTGGTTGCAAACCAAAGGTGCACATTTGGAGTGTTTTTTTTTTACCCATAATCAGACGTATTCTAGAGTTGACTTTGGGCGCTTAAATTCATGTCAATTGACACGAATTTAAGCGCCCATTTATGGTTTCCAAAGAAGGCACAACTGATAGTTAAACCGTCCTTTCGAAGTCAATGTGCATTTTGGATAAATTCACGGAACCGCATATGCCGGGCACTGCCACGGCCCATTAGGATATTAAACAAATCTGGAAAGGAGGGAGCTTTTCCTCGTACTTCCATAGGATTTTTGCGGTGGTCGACTAGTTTAGATCGGTGCAAAACACTACGGGATTAACTATTTTCCAGCGCAAAACTCTCCAGCTCCGCGGCGGCCTGCCGGCCGCCGCGAAACTCTGCGGTTGACCAGTTTGCCGGTAATCCGATGAATTTCTCCGACGCGCGGGAATTGGTTACATAATAGGCGCCAACAGGATTGGGGGGAATTAACGACATCCGGGATAGTGCCATCGCCGGAAACACGAGTTCTCAATTGAAAGATCAGTTCCGAAAATAGACGTCTGTGTAAGCTGATTTATCATCTGTACAACCCTGGTATAACCATTTATTATAGCAATGTTATAGAATGGAGTGTCCTATCCCGGCCTTAGATTTGTATACCTACCCTGTACCCTGCAACTTCCTCAGAGATGTCATTGCTCTTCAGTCTTTTCATGACTTTGGGAATGCCTGCATGTGTCTTCTGTCTGCCAGCTTTTGCACCACATCATGAGCCACAACACGAGATACGATTTGAAAAGGCTTTTTTTGAAGGACAACATTTAGAATCCATATCGTACGGTATGTCAATAATTCCATTCCTCATTCAGTTTATCCCTAACTACTCATTATACTTTGATAGGTATTAACATAACAATATTCGCCCTCAATATCTATTTCTTAATCTTGAAGCCTACTAAAGTTGCTACCAATACTAGAAAACGTTGGGGTTTCGTGGCATATCTAGTATTCCTACTGGCGGCCTCCACGATTAACGCAGCCGGTGGAATTAAATATACGGAATTGCTCTGGATTGATAATCGGGATTTCCCTGGCGGACCTATTGCCTTTAGCAAACATTTATACTCCAACCCTATGACGCTCCTCAGCAATGCGGCTTACATTGTAGCGTCATTTCTTTCGGGAGGTTTATTGGTAAGTCACGCCAATCCCAAGTTTTTCTTAGTCAGTCTAATAAAATGTCCATTTCTGAAGTTGTGGAGATGCTTCATTTTCTACAAAGGTACCCGTTGGCTTCTGAGCCTTCTTACCTTAGCTTTCGTAGTATCCACAGGTAAGTCGACAGTTTTATTTTATTTCTCCAATTTTCTTAACTGTATACGCTTCTCAGCTCTGTCCATAGTCGCCATCTATGGAGCTGCTCATTCGACCTTTTCAGATACTCAATTCATATCGGAAACCTTGCTTGTTCTCGCCGTACCCGCATGGTCACTTTCTATAGTGTGCAACGTTGTTCTCAGTATGCTGCTAGTATATCGTTTACTATCACATAGACAATCGATGTCCCAAGTGTTTGGGACAATGGCACCGAATTCAAAGCTCTACGTTGACCTCTCGGCTATATTCGTGGAAAGTGCAGCCTTAAATGTGATTACGTCTTTGATCCACGTTATTACCTTTGCCACAAGCAGCAATGCCCATTTTCTGATCCTTGGTATTCTTGTACAAGTTGAAGTGAGTGACAATTTCCGAATGCTGGACAGCTTATTAACGGCGAAACCCCACCAGGCCATAGCCCCCCAGCTCGTACTTTTGAGAGTAGCACTCAGAGGATTTGTTGAATCCTCTATTGTGTATGGATCTCCCGATACACGGAGTGACACGCACATTAGCTTCGCTCGCCGGAGAAATATGTCCCAGCTGACGCAGGACTTGGAATCTAGTCCATTTGACTATGGACAAACTATCAATGCATGAAATGCTAATGGTGGAATTGAAGCTTGATGAAGAAACCAAACATACCGACTACTATTCATCAAATTGGAGGTCACTGGCGACGCTTCCTACTTCTGGAGAATGAGCACCGGATGTGGAATGAAAATATCTGAGGAAATGAATCTTCATCCATTGTTTTAAAAAGTATTATACAATATTCCGTTGTTGTAATCGTATATTATCTTTATGCGGACGAGTCCTTGACGAGCTACAAGTGAAAAGTTCATGAAGCTTCCTACCCGTCTTCCTTGCGAGATTCTTTCTCTTCTTCCTGTCTTCGTCAGTTCCTCGCGCTCTTATAATACATATAAAAATAATCAATCCAATAAATGCTGAGACACTTCCGACTGATATTCGGGTATTTTTATCTGATTTCCCTAAACAGAGCACAAGGAATGCCGCCAGGAATGACAGCATTCTGTAAAATAAACCCATAATGAATTAGTTCAGATTGAAAGTAGGTGTATTTATGAACGTACCCCCAGGTCAAGAAAACATAGGGAAGACTGTACGTGACTGCAAGCAATTCGCTACCAAGCGAAGGTAGGAATTGAAAATTATCCTGTATCTAAAGGCCCACAAGATGAAAAACATTTCAGAGAGAAAGAACATACATACCCGTTCGTCTAGGTTCTCCAAACCTTTCGTTCGATGATATGTCGCAATGAGCTGGCTCATAAGAATGCTTGCTGTCGAGGCGATGGTGGATATGTAGCTGAGTATTTGTTCGACTGATCTATTGTTTGTTTCAGTGTTGTCAACGGATTGAATTGCCAAGAAAGCCACGTTAGTGGTCAAGATGACGGTTGCCTGTCGAAAATTATTCGCAAATTTAGGAAATCTGAGGGATGAACACATACAATCAATATTAGGTTTTGCCATTCACCATGCAATTCTTTAACAAAGTCACTCCACGCTTCTGTGAAAACAAATTCCCCGTCCAGGATAGTGTTCAGAGAATGTATGTATCGTTGTGGAGTATAGAGTAGAAAGGGCGAAAGCAGGGAGAGGAAGCGGGAATGACAGGGGATTTCGCCTTCAAATAGTTCTTGATCCCTTCTCCATCGAACATTTCTCTGACCATAGAAGTTTTTGAACTTGTGTAAAGCTACCATGAATTAGGTTAGATTGGGTTAAATCACCTGATATATTCTTACCAAAGAAATTCATTGTAAGTCCTAGAAAACTGATTCAGTGCAGCTCTTTTAAGAAGAAAAAAGGATTCGGAGGCCTACCAACCGCCCATGTTACGTAGCCAGATGTGGGGTCTTTGCTGCCCGAGTCATTTTGCAATAAAGAGAGAAATTGCATGTAATCATTGATTTCTTCGTGACTCACTTCCACTGTGGTCACGATATCATTCTATCTGTGATTCCATGAAAATCTGAGATGTACAATTGTGATCACGCACATACCTACGCCGGTATACAGAATGAATGCCTTCATTTCACCCAAAACCGCATCCGGTAATTCCTGGACGTCGGGGAATGTTTGATAATGCAACCTAGCAAAGGGTGAATGGACTGTCGTACCCTTGAAAAAGATATTATAGCTTTCTTTCATTGTTCTAATTAAATAAAACTCACCGGACTTGGAAACTTACCAAAATTCTGCTTCCATCATATACTCTGAAATAACGTTAGAAATGACTCAGAAGTCCCAAATCAAATACCTTACGGATATGTGTCATGTGACCCAAAGTTCTGAAATCTTTGATCATCCCGGAGATGTTATGTTTCTTTAACCAGAACAAGCATCGTCTTTCCAAACTCGCAAAATAATATCCAAAAACGGGGTTTCCTTCCCTTATTGCCAGGTCGAGGACCAACTGAATATCCGCAGGAATGTAGGCCGTTGAAGATAATTTGTGTAGTTCGTGATAGATTTGGTCGGTCGCAGTGTTAACTAATTTCAATAGTCCAGGATGATACAAGTCCACATCAGTGAGAGTTCGCTGAAATACGGCATAATATGACCATCTTTAGTCCCACGAAGAAATTAAAGCAACATACTGTGGATTCGTTCCAGTAATATAGACGGCCTTGAGGGTGTATGAACTGCTTCCAACCTGTTGGTAATGAACTCCTGGAACATAAAAATATATCAATGGAAATATTGAACGCTTGGAAATGAGAACCACCTTTCATATATTGTCGTAAGTGGAGGAACATTGCGCGCGCCCTTGACGAGATCGACCACTAGTACCTTATCCTCACTACATTTATATTTAAATGGTGGATAGAATGATAATGAGCCCAAATCTTACTTGTAATCCTTGAGATTTTGGCCCATTTGTGAAATATAATCTTTATCCCTGTTTAAAAAGATTGAACAACCAACTCTGTCGGAATCGCCGCCTTGAGTAAACCACTTACGATAAGGGGTACTTCCTAGCGGTTATATCTTCGCATGAGATAGCGAGTAATTTATATCGATTTTCCTGTGGGAACAGAATTAGTTAAAAGGCGTTCTGCGTAGATGGCATTGGAGGCTGAAACATACTGGTGGAAAGGACCATCTCTGCAGGAAGGATACAAGTTCTTCAGATGTATTATATATCCTTGAAGTATATTCCGCTTCACCCAGTTGACTAGGAAGTACATCCTGTTGCTCGGTATATCCATCCCGTGATGTGTCCTTGGAAATTTGCTCGTGCGAGATAATCGATAACTTGTGTGTATGATTCAATCCTTCAGAAACGCCTGGAGACGGCTCAGACGCCGCCGAAATGGTAATGTTTTCCTGAGATGGAGTAGGAGTGCTGGGATCCTTGGGCTTTATTGTTGGATTACCTGAGGTCGTCTTCAAAACCCTAATCACCTGTAGTACTCGGCGCCACAGATTCCTTTGGCATGTCGAGAGGATCTTGGTTAAACATTTAAACCAGTACAGAAATCGCGAAAGGATAGCTGATCTCCGCCCATTCATGGATGAAGCTGAAGGAGCTTAGGAAGGTGTAACAAACTTGAACATGCATGGCGCCTAATACTGACGCGGAAAGATTCCTGTTGCTGCGACGACCCTGATCACGATACATAGCGACTTTTACTTAAAGTGGTTTTAGGAGGATTGTATGACTTTAGATAGAACACATTTGAAATGTAAGATCTCATGTAATTAGCTTTTTAAATACTTTGACCGTACATCAATTTTGAGAGCGCAGAAGCTGCAACTTGTGCATGCCTTGATGGTTTGTACTTACGAGGGAAAGGGGGCAAAACATATGGATGGTATTGGGAGGCATTACATAAAGATCTACTGGCATCAATAAGTAATAACTATAAGAGTAAGGAGCTAGTGAAAGCCCGTCGTCTATAGGGCTCACTGAGCGGTCACACAACTTGACAGGACCACTGTGTATACGTCTAGGAGCGAGGACGGTCTACATGTACTAGGTACGGGCTACAGGTTCGGTGCTTATGTAAGTAGTCCATTCGTAATATAAGGAAAGACGAGAACAATATAATGGTTAGCGTGGAATACTGGTTGAACAGGATTACAGCTAGTGAGTTAGGACTACTTACTCATAACTTGAAGCGACGCCTCCTTCGCCCTAAGCCTATCAATATAACATAAACCATCAATTTTACTAGGTTGAATGTTCATTCTACGTCCAATGTTCAATCTTTTTGGGATACTTATCGGAGGATCAACATAGGGGAAAGCAAGGGTTCTTGACCCTTGTGGGCGCTCGCTTACGTCATTGACCACGTCCTCAATCCTTAGGCCCTGCCATACCATAACTCCATTTCTTCTCTCTATAGGATAATCCATTTCCTCTATTACCATGTCATATTACTCTGCTTCCTCTCCGCCGCCTCTCCAACACCCTGTTCCTACCCATCCTCCGTTCATACCTGAGCCGCCGTCCACGCCTGCCTCTCCGCAAGGCTACAAGCGATTTACCTCCTCTCCGCCCGTAAATCCGAATCAAAATATTCCGCCTTTACACCAGCAAATACACGGACAGCCTGGATATGGACAACCTTCGTACGCGGCGAGCACGCAGCAATACCAGTCTTTCGGCGAGAACCCACCCCGTGGAGTACCGCCTCCAGGCCCTGTTCCACCTCAAATACCTATTCCAAACTACGCTACACAATGGGGTGTAGATGGAGCAACGGCACAGTTGGGTATGCAGCTAGGTCAGAGTGCAGTAGCAGCTGGACAAGAGTATGTGCAGAAGAACGTGAGCGCGCCGTCTCCACCTTCCGTCTGATGCTAATCACCTTTGATTTTCCTATTCTCCATAGTTTGGCGGCCTTATTCCTCTTATGCATCTAAAACATCACTTCAATGTGTCTAATTCTTACGTCCTCCGTAAACTCAGACTCATCATCTTCCCATGGCGGCATCGTCCGTGGACCCGCCGTGTTCGCCGATCGGAAATCAGTGGACAAACTGAAGGTTGGCAGCCTCCAAGAGAAGATATCAACAGTCCTGACTTATATATACCAAGTGCGCTTTCTATTTTTACTTTAAGTTGTTTTAGCTAATTTCCCTCATTCTCCAGCCATGGCCCTTGTTACATATGTCTTCCTTGCCGGTTTACACAGTGGCCTTCATTCTCATTTCGATCCGGAGATTCTCGGTTTAACTACTTCCACTGCTCTTGGTGTCGTACTCGCCGATTTTGCCCTGATCAAAGGTGGATGCTATTTCTTGTCTATTGGTGAACAAGGCCAGATGTTGGATTTGTTCGCGTATGGAGGGTATAAATTCGTTGGGTATGTGCTTACAATGTCCTCATCTCTTCGGTTTGCTTATCATATATGGTGTAGCATCATCTTAACAATCCTGGCCGGACTTCTCGATTTGGGCAGAATGTTCTATTGGTCAGTTTTCTTATATACCTTTTGTGCGAATGCGTTCTTCCTTGTAAGTTTAATTTATTTCATTTACTGCTTTATTCTGAGTATCATTCTATCTCAATAGCTTCGTTCGCTCCGTTCTGTGGTCCTTCCCGATCCCTCATCTTCGCCAACCAACGTCGGCACTATCTCACCCATGCAGCGTCGATGGAGAATTAATTTCTTATTCGTGATTGCTGTCGCTCAGAGTATTTTTATGTTATATCTCGCTAGAGTATGAAGTATAAAATGTGCTCTTGCAAGATTATAAACTATTTTATGCACGGGGTCAACAGCCACGAAGGCAAAGAACCAATGTTTTTGCCTTATAGGAACCGTTGGTATCAATTGAAGTGTCAGAGACTGTTACATATCAATGAGCCATATCGTTTAAACATCGTTCTGTAAGAGTTGTGTGCTTGATACATCCTGTACAGTACACTGCACCATCGTGGTTTCAATAAGAAGTGTGTGTAAGGGAATGTGGGGCATTGAGGGCCATAAGTGCTAACCTTAATCCACATGTACCGCTACTTACACGTAACACTATGTGCTATTTACAATATAGTTAGTTTATTATCCTCTACCTTCGGGTCACAATATTTATTTTGTTGGGTCGACTTCAGTTGCTTAATAAAAAAGAATTGGAACACACCGAGAGAAGAGTTGGCCAGAGTAAAATGCCAATAAATCGAAATCGAATAAAATAAATATTGTGATCCGAAGGCCGTCCACTCTGGAGAAGTGTGTTATTCTGGTCTGAGACATCCAAAACCACCTAGTCTAATATTCACAGTTCATAGATCCAGGGAAAAGGCCTTTTGTATTTTCTTGATGCTTTCTGGATCCCCCATGAGCTAGTTTTGTGCATCAATTTAATACCCACATAATAATTTAACGAGATGGAATTTCTTACCTTTCCATCCTCATCGCTCAGTTTAACACAGGGTTCTCCATCCACAGATACAATCTTAATTACAATATTCAACGTCTTGCTCTGCTCTTTTCCACCCGACGATTTCTTCTTGAAATCATTGGTGAAATTCGTGGCGATATCAAATGAACCTACAGAATCTGAGTATCCATGATGATTAATAAACAACTTCGCCTACATTTTAATCTTAGCTCATCACATTGTTCCTTGAGCTTCTTCGCAAGATCGACAGTTAGGCCATCGGAGTACATAATGAAATGATCCTTAGGATCGATTCCTATATTTTCATATATTTGCTTGGCGCGTGGCGCGTAGACAAAAAGATCGCCGCTGTCTTGACGGATACCAGACTAGAGGCGAGCTCGATCGGCTGTAAAATCCTGAAAAAAACAAAGTTAATGAGCTTCAAATAATTATATCGAATATTTAACCTTGAAGAACGCTTCAGCGGTAAACGTATCGGTAAGCGCAATCAGGATAGCGTTTCTGTACATATTGTGCCAGAGATCAAGAGCTTTGGCGTTAGCATTTTCATAGCCAATAATGCACCAATAGGCATAAACCATTCACTATTATGAATGAAGTAATGAACGCCAGATGTTTCTCTGGGAATAAAAGTAATATTGCTTACTGTGCGATGCCAGGGGCGCTGGGCTTCAAATTGTGCTTATAAGCAAGATAAACCTGTCAACAAGAATGGTCAATACATACTGAATACGTTACAAATAAAGGCGGTCTTACGTTACTTATTCCAACTAGACTACCAGGCTTATCGGTGGTATCTTGCACGGCTCTCTTCAAACCCACTATTACCAGATCATGTGCGTGATGGGACCGCCTTCGACGTGCTCCAAATTCTGAGAACATGATTTCAGAGGATAGGAGCTCCATCCTTTTTTGATAAGCTTGTTCTAGGAGCAATATTAGCTAGAAGGAAATCGGATTGATAATAATAGTTCCACCTTCTTGCCCTTCATTATCCCAATCACGGTCAACAATTTTGAAGTATGATTCACTCAGGAAACTCATTAAAGGTACTTCCCAAAGTATTGTTTCTACCCATGGACCAGCGATGTCTATTTCTAATTCGCCGACATTAGGATCTTCCGGGGAGGAACGAAGTGTATGGAAACTTGGTAGGGTTTGAAGCGGTATTCAGAGAGATACTCGCATTGGAATTTGAAGAATGGACAGGCACGGTGAAGCCATTCTTTTTTCGATGGGGTGAGTTTTAGAGTTGCCATTTCTAGGTAAATTGAGAATAATCGAGTCAAGATTTGATAACAGTTGATAAAATAGAAAGAAAGAAATTAATCAATGCATCATGGGAAGTCAAGCATGGAGATTCCCAGAATAATTAACAAATTGAAAAGCGAAGAAAGTATAATTCAAAGAAGCCGGCGACGTACCGGAAACGGCCTTCTTAAAAACCTCTATACATTCCTCGTAAATTTCACTTGGAGCGACCGGTTTTTAAACTTATATGAACATTGCACTCTTGGAAATTTATCTAGCACCGCCTGTTGCATCGTGAGCTGTAATTAAGGCGAAAATCGGGAATCAGGTTTGACCATATCTAGCAAACGTGGACTCTGATAGACACATACTTTGTACAAATCCGTGTCCAAAATAGAGACAAGATGAATACCCGTACATCTCATCTTGTTACGAGTCAAAGGAGAGGAGAGGAGAGAATTGAGTTGAGAGTGGCTATGGCAGAATCGGAGATGCCATACTTGGAAGCTTGACCTCCATTTGAAAGAGCGTCCATCGCCTTCCTTTTCAGGCATGTGCCACTGCATAACGTGACAGACGCGCAACCGTTGAACTCCCCTCGTTCTTACTACTGTACGATCGAAGCCGTTGATAGTATATTATTGCGCTTTATATATTCTTAAAGAACATTCAGCGCCCTTATATCGCATTAGGAAAGATAGAGATCGGGAAGTAGTCATGGTACGTCGTCGGTTAGCTGTGCGTTTGCCAGACGTTCGTCGCCTCTTACAGGGTTCTAGGATAGGAATTCTCAACGAAGGAGGCTATAGATCCGCCAGACGCAAGCACTTCGAGTTGCGGAACTTTGTCATAGATCTTTCGTCTTCCAGTTCTAATGCGGACGGCTCTTCAGTCGAGTCTCATTGTCTTGCATCCGTGATGACTACTGTGTTCGGTCCGAGAGAAGCCAGGATGAGGTGTTTGACTATGCATGATAGGGCAACTATTAATGAAGTCGTAATTGCACTATTTAGCTCAGGCGAGAGAAGGAGGGGACAGGGTGACAAGTGCGTATCTCTTTTGGTCGTTGCTTCCATGCTTTGTCGAATGATTCTATTTTCAGGCGCATTCTAGAGTTCGCAGCTTCTATCAAATCCACCTTTGAACCCGTCATCCAAACACATCTGTATCCCCGTTCGCAAATAGACATTTTTGTTTAAATATTAGAGCAGGATGGAGGTGAGTTTGCATCTTCTGCGAGTGTAGAGCTCTGGATTGACATCTAGATGACAGGCATTCTTCAAGCAGTAATAAATGCCACCACCCTTGCTCTTATCGATGCTGGCATACCGATGACCGATTACGTTACTGTTATAACCTGCGGCGTTCAAGCAACACATCCATTGTTGGACCTGTCGTCCATAGAAGAGTTTGACGTTCCTCATTTAACCCTTGCTATTATGCCGAAATCTGGGAAGGTTACTCTTGTAACAATGGAGACAAGCTTACATGCTGACCGGTGAGTTTCCCGCAACAATAAATTATCCGTCAAAACATTGCTGACTTTTTATACTAGATTTGAAGAGCTCGTCCGACTAGCATTACAAGCGTCCAGAGTATTGCATATAGAAATGCGAACTATCCAAACACATACCGGATACTTGGTGCGAGCCATGGGCGGTACCGGAATTCGCGAATGGCAGGAGAAGCTGCTCCAGGCGGTGAAGATGTTGGCGATATGGTGGGAATATAAAACTCATAATATCCGATGCGATTAGTAAAGAGTGTTTACTATGCATGGTACGTTTAGGCTCTTGATTGCGTTTTCTGGCTGGTCCAAGTGCTATACGTACTCAATCAAATCTCTGCTAAGTACGAGGATACTCTCCCGACTTGGTGGCCTCTGCTCGGCCCCAATGCGAGGGATCAATGTGCGAGCTTGTTTTTATTTTTAATCTAATTTTCCATTTTCTTTTACTAACAGTACTATGATATAACAGTCCTCTTGACGCTACTTCCATTTTGAAAGGATGTGCCCAGGGAACTAATATTAATGGTTATGACGAATATCCAACTTAGCGAAAATATGGAAAATATTTACTAACATCGGATTAGAAAGATAGCTCGGAGAAGGGTTCTGAATCGCTGGCTGACCCTGTACGTATTTTTCGTCACATGTCTCTTAAATGTTGTAGCAACGTCTGCCTAGCCCACATTAAAGCCAGAATTTTCATAGACTAAGAATGGAGTCCGGCCTCCGCAGGGGCCTTTACGAGTCATTTTAACGATCTAAGCAGCCAACTTGTCATAGAATGAAGCTTCTAGACCCCTTAAGTTACCAAGAGCCGCCTCCAACCCTCCGAAGCTCTCCGACCATTCAGCAAGCAACATACTAAGAATGTCCTGGCTCAATAAACCGCCAAATTAACAGATTGACTGCGACCGACGCCTGATCACAGTCCGGAGCTCATCCCGATCAATCTAGTAAGGTCCGAGATGGAGTACCCTTCAGGTCCGGAAAGGCACTGTATATATAATAATAATAAAGGGATTTCTATGCTTCTAATTGGATATCACCTCAAACGTAACGGCTTAGTCTAAAGGCGGCAATACGAAAATAATTCATTTCGAGGGTAACCTGGCGTTTTTACTGGCCGACCCTTCTATGCTGGATGAAAAGAGATGATGAAACCAATAATCAGCAGGTGAATCAAGCATGTGAAGACGGCATACACACAACTTAGGCCGGTTGGCAGTGGCAGATTCATGCGCATTACCCAATATATCCTGCCAACCAATCCCAATAAACCATTGTAATTGATGTCGATGCAGAAGCCCATCGGGCATCAGCTGACATCAGGCATAAATCCTAATTTATGTGAAGTTAATTATTTAATTATTAATGGAAGTTAGAAGGTCTGTTATTTTCTTTGCATTCATTCTGAAATTTCGCAGTATTTTAAAAATCCAAGACACTATCCACCTTTGCCAATCAGTACAACTTGCCCTTTCTTGTCGGCCGTCGAGAATCCGACTTAACTACAGGTGCCAGATCGATTGACAAAGGGCTGTGCCCTGCGAGCCATTCGGGCAGAGACAGACTACGTAGACTTGGAGCTCATAGTTCTATATGTTTGCCCTAAGATATTTAAAATTCAGAATGGTGGCATTGGGAGAAATACATTGCAGGGTAAACGTGAGTCAGTTCAAAGAAATAGCACTGCAACGAGGAAGCTTATTGAGAAGGCTTAAATGTAGCAAATTTTCCTATCGCTGAAAAATAACCCATTCATCTCCTCAAATCTGCCTTGGCCGAAGACCAAGCTGGCATACATACCTACAAGTACGAGCTGCTATCACCAGTCCCAATTAAACATAAACACAATACATCCTTTAGCTATTATGAGATAGTACATCATGATAATCAAGGGATTGGTGATGGCTCCTGAGGATTACTGATCTTGTGACATAATTTCAAAAGCATCTTCGCCGTCTAAAAAAGAGTTCAAAGTGGGTAAATAATAGATAAGGATTAATGTTCAACGAGAATAGACATGTTGAACTAATCTGGTTGGATTCTGGGTAGTACGAGACGTAACTAGAATGCAAAGTCTGCAAGGCCGCCAGAGGCTCCACATCCCAAGAATAGTGCCAGAGAATCAAGCAAAAAAATAGGAAGCGAGTTACTTCATCTAGTAAATTATTCTCTACTGGTAGTATATCGACAGTGAAAACTCAGTATGTATTCCATAATTGGTTGCAAATCATATTAATTTTCAAAATCTCGACTGATCTTTTGGCTCCACCTCCGAGTGCACCCGACGGAATAACCTCTAATGGGCTGTCAAACGCAATAGGGGCTGGTTGAGTCCTGGATGTCAATGGTACCAATAAGTGGTGGCGATAGGAGTACCTGCTTACTGATGAGATTAAGTCTGAGTCAGTAAGTCCAATGAAATCAAATTCTCGAGGTCCTTGCTGTAGGTTTACCCTGATCACCTCCCCGCTTTTAATGAACTACCAAATATAACCCGCAGTCTTTGCTTAATTAATAGTCATATTATTTATAGATTTAATCGTAAGCTTTCCTTATACTTGGATTCTCTGGCTGATTGCGAATCACGATAAAAAATTCCGGTAGTGTCGATTGTTCTTTTGACTCACGGTGCGCCCGGAATAACGTCCCTCTAACGTTGCAGAGCGTTGGTCTAATGGCCTGCCAAATGGCAAACGGCAATAGTAGGCACTAGTATTGTGAGCCCAGGATATACGCCAATCAGTGACGAGAAAGTACGTGCACACTGATGAAAGCAAGTCTTCAATGAAATCTCGAGAGCCATCGCGCATGTGGTATACTCCCCTGCAGGCCTTGCCTAACCAAGTTCTAAAGCAGCCTTCGTTGGTAATATTAATTAATTATGTCAGTTTCTTCTGTAAATGGTAATTTCCAAAGTCTTTATCAATTGATGCACAGTGAATAACGTCACCGATGGCCTACCAATTGCAGAAGCTGTTAGTATTAGTCAAGTTCGACGAGTATTAATGAACTACGCGCCAATAAATTAACTTCCTTGAACAAAAGCTATACTTGCTGCTACACCACTTTCTTAACCAGTTTCTAAACATATACAATCTTTCTCTAGCTATAGCAGTAGTGGTGGATCTCCTTAAGTACTCTGTGGCTGACCTCAAGCCATCTTTACTCGGAATTTGAAAATGTCTCTAGTCTGACAACTAGCCAACGACGACAATGGGAGAAATGAGTGAGTCCCGAGCAATTAACGGGCACCTATGAAAGGTCAGCGAACTTATATGTGTGGTATACTTACCCCTTGCCGGGCTACTTCTCTCTTAACCGATTCTAAACATAACCTGTAGTCTGTTCTTGAGGTATCTATGATACGTATACTTAGATACTGTTTCACGGGTTAATGAATGTCAACGTACTGACGAGATCAATTTTTCAATGGAAGCTATAGTACCCTTGCCAGTCGGGTCATTCTCCCCTTCTTAACCGGATACTATACATAACGTGTAGTTCTTTCGTTAGCTATATGCAGGACTTGCAGACTGACTCACGGATTTTCCGTGAATATTCTACGGCTAACTAACCTCCAAAGCGTTCCATCGATTGAGTTTTGACCGTGACTCGCACCAATAATCACTAGCACTGGTTGACGAGTCCTGGATACTACGCATATACTTACATCCTGATAAGATTACTTCTCCAATGAAAACGACATTCATATGGTGTAAGACTTACCATTCGGGTACATCTCCCCTTCTTAACCGGATTCTAAACATAACCCACACTAGTCTTTCTTTAGCTACACTGGCCACTGGATGAACTCTACGCAATGGCAGAGTTAGGTATTTATATCCTCCCCCCTTGAATGCTACAACAAAGTTGAACTTGAAATGTCCGTAGATCGGCCTTGTGTACGTTTGAGTGATCCGCTACTTCGGAGGAGAGGGCTTGAGATGGACAAAAGGACCTTCCGGGATGTCTCAACCCTGGCACTCATGCCTTGCCTCGAGTCATAAGTATCAGCTATTTCCCCTAATCCCCGACCGGAGCTGGATTCTTCTGAATCCTTGACCGGGGTTCGATTCTCAAACCGTGACTAGAACTGTTGGCCGATATAAGGAGTAGATCCTACGAAGCACAGCATTCTAACGTTAACGTTAGTTAAAACTTTAAACTGTATTCAGGCCTAGGCCTCCAAGTTGTCCTGACTCTTTGAAGGCAGTACCGTTTCCATCGTTTGGTCCGGCCGTAACTCTGGCTTCAGAAATGCAATATAATACTGCCAGTACTGTCATGGATATGATGGTATCGATGAAGTCTCCCTCCGTATGCTTCCGTATGCTTGCAGACCTTGGCTTGGACTTGATCGGAGGTCCCTCCATTCGACTAGCAGAGGCTACTCTAATGACAGGGCATTAAATAGCAGCCCCTTTCTCTTAACGCCTGAGCGAGTATTGATTATTCCTCCATGTCAATTCTTCTGTGGACCGTGTCGGCCGAACGCTGAACTTTAAGTGAACGCGCCTACCATCACTGGCAACGATAAATAATTAAATAAATACCAGAGGAATTTCATCCCTTGTACCTTGACTGGTCCATCTCAAATCTCAATACTTCTCAATTGACCGCATCGGCGAGCAACTGAACGCGCCATCCCAGCAGTCTAAATAAGATAAAAATAAAAATAAATCACGAAAAATCGCGGTCCCATTTGGTTGGCACTTCTTGATCTTAAGCACAATGACTCGTCCACTGCAAAAATCTGTTCCTAGTCCAAAGTCTTCGCAGCCTTCGAATACAGCATACCCTGACCGTCTCGGCGAACAGCTCGACGAACGGCGCTGACATCCCCACACACAATACCAGTCCACAATGATCGGCTTCAATAACCAGCGTTGAACAGTGGTTGACTCCGACGAAGCAAGTCGCAAAAGGCTCCGACTCTGCTCTACACCTGCCGAATAAATAAATAAAATAAAATAATTGGTGAGACACCCACCTACCGAACCCGAATAATGACATCAGCCTTCAGCTGCCCATCACTCTTCTCTTCTACACTGGATCCGAGCTGCTCACCCGTTTTGGCGCGGCCGCGGCCGACTGTCAACTCGAAACGCGATTAACGCGCAAGGATGCACCTAGAATTTCAACGTAACACCCAAATATTGTCAGATCTGGACACCAGCATAAACGCTCAAATACCTAATTATCCCATATGCGACTAGAGTCTAGGTCGAAGATTCCCCCAATCCGTCGAATCGAATGGACCGTTTGTTTGCAGGGGCCGGTCGGCCATGACGTGCCTCTTCGATCGGATGTCTGCGGTTCGGAAACTATTGCGCACTGCCAGCCTGAGTGGTACTACTAGCGAAAATGACGCACGCGGCCGCATATACCAGCCTTTTATACCCCATACCTCATACCTGAATAAATGAATAGATAACTAAGACTTTTTTGGGTTTCAAAAGCATTGACAATGTCCTAAAACACCCACCTCCCACAAACCCTAAGAAGCCCCACCCAAACGCGGCCGCGGCCGCGGATGTGGGGTACGAACCAAGGTAAAAATATTTATTTTGCTTCTGGCGCTGTATCGCCACGCCGATCGGTCTCGAAACGTGTTATAGGGTCGCACGACTAATAAAGTGAAAAAATAAATGTCAACTCACCTCAGAGTTGGAGTCAGAGGTAGAGTCAGAGTGCAAAAACCAAAGTAACCATTGGGATTATCATATGGGCGGAAGTTCGGGAACCTGTACTCGGACCTTGGACTTCAGGTTGGCCCGTTATAGAGCCGCATGAAGAATTCAGCTTTACGCCTGCAGTCAGAGTTGAAGTCAGGACCAGAAAAAAACCTCACAATGGAATTGATCAGGCACAGTGATCTACGGGTGAAAGTTCGAGAACTTCAGGGCTTGTATTTGGACTTGGCCAGGTACCTTCAGCTAACCGAGTAGATGGGGAGCCAGCCGTATTATTTTAATTTCGAGGTATTTCTGAATTTTGACTTGAAGAAATTCGCCAGGACGCGCCGTTGATTATTTCATCACGCATGTGGAATTGACGTTAGCTGGAGACTCGGTTCATCGATCATATAAACAGTAATTTAAATAAATCCAAAAGGAAAGCGCATATACGTACCTTATTCATCGGCCTAGCCCTCGCTCGCTGCCAAAAATCCATAGTCAGTATTGAAATATTCATGTAAAGATCCTCGAACGTGATAACCTGCAATGGTGGCCTCTAAGTTCAAGCTGATTTTCCCAGATCTGACACGGTTCGTTATAGGTAGGTGACTTAGGATTTTCCGTTTTTGCGACATACCCTCTCAATCTGAAGGTATTTTATAAAGTATAAGGCGTGAATAAGGAATAATTTAAAAAGAATATACATACCTTCCCTTCCCCTTCTAATCCCAAGTCCTGGGCTTCTTTTCGTAATTGTAAGTCAAGCACCAGCGCAGAATGTGTGAGATGTTATATATATGTTATATCTTGTATATATGTTATGTTATACTTGGCTTGACTTCTAATTCTACAGGGTAATGAGCACACGGAAAACGCAGACAAAAGTGGAGGAACAAAATAGCGGAGCAAGAACGTAAAATGGATATGAAATAAGAGAGAAACTATGGCAGTGAAAAAGAGTGGACAAAAAGCGAGAGGAAGGGGAAAAGAGCGAGAGAAAGGAATGCTTCCAAAAAGGAGTACATAACAAGCAGCAGGCACAAGAAAAGAAATAGAATACCAAAGAAAGAAATAATGTTCTCTAAAGTCCAAAATCAACCTGGCAGAACCATCTACACCGTCCCCCTCCTCCCTTCTCTCGTACCCCCCGCAGCCCCTACATCCCCCATACCCGCCGTCGAAGCAGACCCCGCAGTCAACCCAAACATCCCCCAATCCATCTCGCCCCCACCGACATGATTATCCCCCGCACCCCTCTCGAATTCGAAGTCAAGTTCAAAATCCAAATTAACCATCCCCCCCGGGCCAAACACATCCATCTCCATCTCGTTCATCCCGGCGTCGTACGTGGGGTTCGCGAGGAGCGCGGATATGTGGTCCGAGGCGCCGCCGTAGGAGAGGAATGCGCTGTTATTCGCGTTTGGCTGGGTAGGGTGCGCGGAATGCGCAGGGAGGGAGGACGGCGAGGGCGAGCACCAGAATGCTGAGGCGGCGGCATCGTCTTTTTGCAGGACGCCGGGGGCGAGGGAGGCGGAGGGGGTCATCGCGGCGGGGTTGTACGTTTGTCCGGCTCCGTCGTGGTGTGGTTGCGGCGTATGCGGCGACGGCAAGGAATTCGTGTGTTGTGGTGGCAGATGCGACCACCCCCTTGCCCTCTTCTTCAGGGGCCTCGACCACGGCGGTCTTGAGCCTCCAAACACGCCCGCCGCGCCGCCTTGTGCGCCCGGCGTCGGCCCCACACCCACACCCATGATCGGCGTCGGAGGCCCGTTGCTGCTCCCCGGGCTGGGTGCGGCGTCCCCGCTGTCGTTATTGGAAGCGGCAGCAGCAGAAGCCCGCGACCCCAGCGGAATCCCACTCAGCCGGCAGAACTCCTCGAGCAGATCGCCGTTCCGCATCCCGCAGACGTAGCGGCCGCTGAACTTGCGGAGGAGGCTGACGCAGGAGCGCAAGGCTTCGAGCGCGGGCGGGATGAGGTCGAGGCCGATTTGTTCGGGGTGGGGGGAGTGTGCGTGGTCGGGTTGCGGGGAGTAGGATGAGTGTGAGGATTGGGAGGAATGGGAGGGGGAGAGCGCGAGGAGGACGGCGACGAGGGTGCGGCCTGCTTGGGTTAGTTGGTGGATTACGTGAACGCCGTCTATAATGCACAACGCACTCGTTAGCAGGAGTTTAGACGAGGGATATAGGCACTCACAATACGTCATAACGCCCTTGCTCGCCGTCGTCAAATACGCTTTCACCAACTCCCTACTCAACCCGACACAATTCCGCATCGCGACGTACGTCATCTCGTCCGTCCCACTGCCACCACCCCCAGGCATGCACCCCGCCCACCTCGCGCGCCACACCAGCAGCCGCACAAACCGCTCTAAACAATGTATTCTTACCGCCTGCGTGACGCGCACGACGTCCTCGGATGCGAGCGTCTCGGGCGTGTGTGCCCAGTGCGGCGGGAGCGTCGTCAGGAGGGAGTCTAGCAGCGATTCCGCCAACGCTAATTGCTGCTCTTGCGATTGTCGGGGCTGCACCGCGGTAAACGCCGCTCGCGCCTGTGACAGGAAGGTAGACTGGTCGCCCGCAGGCGCAGGCGGTCGGTCCAACACCGCCTCCAACGCAATGTACGCGCGCAACGTCGCGACGAACGCGCCCATCCGGCTCGGCACGCCCTCCGGCTGCGCCACCTCCTCCTCGCCCTCACCACTGCTACTAATATACTCGTCATCCACGACCCACGGCTCCCCCACATCGCAGTCCCTCAACCTCACAATCACGGGCCTCCCAAACGCCGCCGCGGCCTGCTTATCCCACATGTACACACACCACCACGTCCGTGCCCTCACCTGCTCCTCGATGCGGCCGAAGCTCTCGTACGCCTCCGTGCTGCGGTGCAAGCCCGCATCGAAGGAGAGCGTGACGGCCTCGGCTAGAAGCGCGAACGCACGGGATAGGCGGCCGCGTCCCACGGCGTATACGGCCGCGACGAGGACGGCCTGGACGGAGTATAGGGTGGGCTTGTCCGCTGTGGGAAGGGTGCGAATGCGGTTGAATAGGGCGAACCATTTTGCGCCGACGTCGGCGTCGGAGGAGGTCGATGTGGGGTTCGGGGTGGAGGATTCGTGGGGTATGCGCGGGTCGTCGATGTGGCGGGAGGCGAGGAGGCATATTGATAGAATGAAGGATGCGAAGCCTGGGGAGCCCCACTTGAGGGGGTTGGCGTAGTCGGATAGGAAGGTGGGGATGTGGAGGAAGGGCATGAGGTAGTAGGATGTGGAGAGGTAGCACTGGACGAGCCTGAGGGGCTTAAGATCAGGAGGGAGAACGAGAGGGGGATTGGCTACTCACGTGTCCATGAGGTCGGGCGGGATTACGCTCGTGATGACGCGCCACATTGTCTCGGGGTTGACGGTTTCGGAGCGGGGGAGACCGCGGTCGGGGAACCATTCGGACTCGGGAGCTTGTTGGTGGTCGCGCTCGTCGGAGGAAGAGGGCGAGAGCGACGTTGACGGCGAGTCGCACCCTGCGTCCGAGGCAGAGGCGGAGTTGGGGTTGGTGACTGCCTTGTCGAAGAGGAGGTCGAGGAGGGGCAGGCCCGAGGACTCGCCCTGCCAGCGTTTGCAGCCCTGTTCATCCAAGTACATGTAGGACTGCGCGTTAGGCGGCTGCTCGAACGCAGAGGCGAACGAGACGGGACGCGACGGCGAAAAGTGGATGGACGGGTTCGTCAGAGCTGCCATGGAGAGTGCAGGTGGGGGCACGGCAGCCGGGTAGGTCGCAGGTCCGAGAGCGAGGGCGGGCTCAATGGACGCCTGCTGCTGAGCACGGGTGGCGGCCTCGAGGATGTTGGCGGGGATGGACTGGATGAGGGTCTCAAGATGATGCATGCGGTCTTCGAGCGTCGCGGTGCGTCTGAAAAAAATGTCAGGGGAGGGAGTCGAGAGGTGAATCGCTGCGCTTACTTTGACTTGGAGTGCTGGGTGCGCTTGCCTGGCTCCTCAAAGGTGCAGGGGGAGTGGGAGGAGAGACAGGACTGGCAGGGGTGGCCCTCGTCGCATTTGATGCGGCGGCGTCTGGAAAAAGTCAGCTTGGGCGGGGGCGCATACATGCGCTACTCACCGACAACGGTCGCAGGCCCTGTGGGAGAGTTAGTGTGAATGTCAAAGGCCTATATGTGCTCGCCTACCTGCTAAGCTTGAATCTGCGCTCTTTAGGGGGCACGGTCTGTTCTTCTATGGGCATGTTGTTGGCGATGGCTGGTTTCTGCGTCGGTCGCGATTCGTCTTTATACTTGCCGGATGACAGTCGCGTGGTTTAGTAATCAGCTTACGCCAAGCCCGGAAGTCTTCGGTCCGCGCCAAGACTTATCCGCGCGTCTGCCCTCTTTCCAAACTTGGACTTATCAACGCACATCAGATAACCCTCCGCCACACCAATCCAAAATCTCCGTGTCATCTCCGCCGAACTTATCCGCTATTCTCTCTGCAATCCGGCTCTGCAACCCGACTCCCTCCGCTTCTAGACCCACTCTCACGACGCCGCGCCCCCCACTCCCACAATCAAAGTCAATTATCGTGCCAAGCCCAACAGAACGATTCCCCGCATTTATTCCAATTCTGTTGCACACTTCCAATTCTATATATTTCTCCTCCGTTCTCGATTGGAGAATTCCGCTTTTCTTCGATTTGCCTCCAGCCTGTATATACTCTATGCCCTTCGTCCCATTAGGCAGCACTGCCTTTCGACGGGATTCCTCCCCGCGTGCGTACATTTCCCCCCCGTCACGATTAACGATTAAGCTTCCCCAATTTCACCCCACGTCGGAACCTTACCCGACGTATATCATTCGCAATTCCGCCAAAAGACGACCAAATTCCACGTTCTCAGAACATCCAAACTGAATGTCGATGAATATAAGCGTTCAATGATTATCATTCTTACTATCCCAGGCTCCCCAGTGGCAGGAATTCCCGCCAAGAACAAAAGAAAGCAAACAAACAAATAAACAGACGCATAAGCTCCCACCCACGTTTTTTCCATTTCCTCTTTCCACATGAATTAATTCATTCATCAATTCATTATCGCCTGTCTTTCAGAATCCCCGAGCTTCCTAGAAGCCACGAACCATCCAATCCCACACCACCCTCCCTTTGTCGCCCACACCGAAACAGCGTAACCCCCCCGAATAAACGTATCCCACCAACAATTTCCCCCTCTGCCACCGAATCAGCGTACGACCCACTGAATGAGCATCCGCCCTCCGCCACCGAAATATCATATCCCGCCACCGAAATAATGTCACTTCGCCTCCTTCGCCCTCCCTTCCTTGCATCCTTCGCTCTTCCATCCCTCCCCTAGCATTCAAAGCCAAAATGGGACGCCAAGCCGATGCAAATACGAGCCCCTCGTCTATCAGGCAGTCAGTCCATCGCTGTGGTGGTGTTCTCTGACAGCTTCGCGCGTTCTTCACAGGTTCTCGGGTTCATGCCAAGCCGCGGATATTTATCTATTGAGGAATGTGACAACGTTATTCCGTTATATTCGATCCTTCTTTAAGATATTCATCTGGATTGGGGTTGAATTAAGGTTTGCTGGGACATGCTTTAGGATGTATACACCAATTGCTACTAGGCCAGAAGGACTGCTTAACGTGATTTATTCTTTTATTCTCGATCCCTCTCATACTCTCGGGCTTTCGGCGCACGCAAAACACGAAACACGAAACGCAAAACGCAAAACGCAAAACGCAAAACATACAAACGCGACGCCAGAAGGCGCGCGAATCATCCTGGTTTGGATTTGGATTTGCGCTCAGTGCCATGTCTGTATACACCAGAATGACAAATGACTGATTGTCAGACTGACTAATGAGCATTATTTGTTCTTTTATTCTTTTATTCTTTTGTTCTCCTCCCTTCCCTCTCACTGAGCCGCATAATTTATTCTTTTATTCTCTCGCTTCCCTCAAGCTCTCCGACGCACGCAGAACACAGGACGAACCGTGACATCAGAAGACGCGCGAATCATCCTTGGCATGTCTATTTTTGTCTTCCTGTCTCGATCGTGATCTCGATCTGGAATCAGATTTAGTTTTGCGCTCAGAACGTCACACCTAGGCCTCAGACCGTAACAGTGCATGCACCAGTCGTCTGACTGACCGACTGACTTGGGCTGACTGGTATTAGTTATTCTTTCATTCTTTCATTGCTTAATTTCGATTTCTCTCAGGCTCTCAGGCCCTCCGGCGAACGCAAAACACCTAAGGCAAGCACACAGAACCGTGACAGCAGAAGACGCGCGAATCATCCTTGGCACTCTGGATTTGGGACAGTGACGACTCATTATTCGATATCTTCTTCGCATCTGCATTCGGAGTATGATTACAGTGGGTGTGAATCAGATTGACGACTCTATGCACTAGTTGGATCAGATGACGCCACGCTTCCCATTCGCTCGTCCCTTCTCGTATTCCACAGGATCTGCCTCTGTATTTGCGTCTTCCCCTCCTTCTCGACGCCACGCCCACGTTTCGGACCTTCCTTATTATACCTGAATCCGAATCAGAGTCACCAGTGAGCCCCAAACACTGGCATGCTTACCTCGACTCTCGACTACTTATCAACTCGACCTCCCTACTCAGAAATGAAAACCCTTGAATGATATGTGCCTCCTTCATGATGTTGATGTTGTTCACCCTGGCTCAACCAGCTCATCCGGCGACCAAGACCAAGACCAACTCCTCTCTCCCTTGACTCACGTTGACGCCCCTCAAAGGCTTGGCCTACGCCACACTTCTTCCCTTTCCATTCCCTATACTCCATTGCGTCCTTCCTGGAGAGCCAAGGTCCACAGCTTGACGCCACGTCCCCCCCTCCGCACTGCTTCCCCTCATCCTTCTTTCTGAATCCCTGTCACGTCTTCCCGATGCGAAGCTAGTCACAATCCGAAGCCATAGCCACATACATGCTAAACTCCTTTCGGTTTAATTGCCTCTCTCTCCACCTACTAACAGTGCTACTGTTGTTCGGCCGCGATACGTGTGTGTGGGTTTCGGTTTGGCACGGAAATTGTTGCGGTAGCCTGGGGCTGTGGCATATGGGATGCGGGAACGAATATGGGAGTCCATTCTCATTCTCTGATTGTGGTGGTAAAGATAGGGATATCGTTTAAGGTGGGAGGGGTCTCGGCTATACCTATCTATCCCATAGTTATGCCACACACAATCATATTAGGGTTCAGATAGAAACTGAAGCTGATAGCCTCGGAATAACACTGATAGGACGTCGAGTTTTCATTGATTGATAGCTTCGGAATATTGTGGCACTGAGCGTGAGGGGTGATAATCATCGTGGTAGGCCTGGCTACTCGTACACGAATATAGTAATTCAATTTAGGTGGGAGCCTGGGCTTGCTAGTTCAGCGATCGTGATAGGGTAGCCGTTTTCCGCTGATAGCCTGCCAATGAGCCTTCGCGTCTGCAACTGAGGTCCGAGGGACCGACAGGGTTCCCCATATGCGTCCTCCTCCCCCCCGAATTTTCGCAGCCGAACGGTGATTGCGATCTGGAGGTGTTGGGTGGCGTTTGCCGTGTACTAAGGTGGGGCCGATTCAGGCAGGGCCTCCCATTTCCGTCGGATGCTAGCATCATACCCTCCCCCCTATTCGTCGCAATTACGATCATCATCACAATAATTAGCAGGGGCGGGGACGCTCGAATGTCAATCCCCGAGGCCTGTTATCTTATCTGATCGCGTTATTGACAATGAATCCCGCGTCTAGCTTTAAGGCGGTTTCCTTCATTCAGTGATTTATTGTTAATTTCATTGTACTGACTTCTAAGTTTATGTTTGTATTCTTCTGAATTAGGGGGCGCTAGGCAAGAAGCTCAATTTCGGGGGCGCTTCGATGCCGAGGCGAGGGCGCGGTAGGGAGATTAATATCCGAGTTTGAGTTCTGAGATTTGCCTTTTTTTGGCTCGGAATCTGGGATGAAGAGACGGGAAGAGAAGGGAGGAAGGAGGGATAATATTAAGAGCTTATGCGTTTGAATGGTTGGCATAGCTTGTAGAACTGCAGAATCAACGTACTGCCGGCATAAATATAAATATAAATATTATGATCATGATGCTAAAAGAAAGGAAGGAGATAAATAAATACAGGGGAAGTCAAAGGCTTGGCGCGTACACGGCTCTGATGTTGACGTTGGCGTTGAACGTTGAAGGTCTTGTAGAACGTAGCAGTAAACCATGATATGCGAACGTTGAAGGTCCGGAAATGTCAAGCGGACAGTAGCCATCGGGCATCGCTCGCTTGCAGGACTAGTGCATACGCAGAATCAACCAAGATGAAGATGGTATTTCCTGATAATGATTATTAGTAATTGGAACGCTAGCCATCATGACGAAAGCCAAGATTGAAGATCGAAAGATAGAAAGATAGAAGCTCTTGGCTGCTCTAGCTCTCGTTCGAATTCCTAGCGACAAGAGTATGGCGCTTGGATCGTCGTGTTCTGATATTTTGGGCTTGAAGGGCCGGGTCCCTAGGGAGTGGTAAGTTCGTTAGTAAGCGAAGCGAGGGCATAGCCTGCAGAATCAACGACGACAGACAATAACAGCACTTGAACACTAATTTATATATACGTTGACGAAATAAGGAAGTCGAAGGACTTCGTCGACTCACGATCAATGTCAAATCCTTCTTCTCTTATGGGAGTCGGATCGACATACCCATTGTGCAACTCGACAGCGATTCAGCCTAAGAGTTAAAATCCATTTACTGCACTGTGGAATTCGGAATATCCACGTCACTCGTCTATAGAAGTGAAGCAGAAATCCGCCTGTGTCGACTGAACACTCTGAATTTCTCTGGAGTGCACGCATGGTATGAATGCCTGGTTAATCGGGGGTTCTTTCTTCTTTCCGGTGATCTCTGCGGCTCCGTGAATGTGAGGGTCCATGACCATAGTTGCTATTACATTCCAAGGCTGTGCATTGCTGAATGGGGATAATGGTTGAATAGTAGTTCTCAGTGGAAAGACCGTGAGATACTTTAATTTCTAGCTGAATTTATAATCACTCACAGTATCATCGACACAGTATCATTGGACAATAATGTCGTCCTTCAGGTGTTCTAAAGAAATTGAGAAGAAAGTTCGGTCCGAGTCGAGTCGTCAGAATTTACTTGATTGAGGCTTGAGGAGACCGACACCGCATGAAGAATGTAAAAATACTTTTATATAAGTGCATATATTCCTCGTCGAATAGTAGTTCTTAGTGGCGAGACTGTGAGCCTGAGATAATTTAATTTCTAGCAAAATTATTCACTCACAGTATCATTGACACAGCTATTCGAGAACAGTTTTATCGTTCTTCAGATGTTCTAAAGAAATTCAAAGGAACGTTCGATCCGAGTCGTCAGAATTTACTTACTTAATTTAAATGTCGAATTGATGCTTGAGGAGACCGACACCGCATATCGACTGTAAATAAATTTACATAAGTGCATATATTCCTCACACTCAGTATCGGAATGTCGACTCAATACCAGAAGCAAAGGCCATTCCATCTTCAAAGCCACGCGACTCCGCCATCCGACTGCATCGACTAGTGCCCATTCAAATCCATCCTCACATCCTTCCAAATCGGTCCTACGGAGCACTCCTCAGCCGCCTAAAGTATTCAGCGTAATCTCGGTACCGCCATCGACATCGACATCGAAATGGTTGTTTATTCATCCCCATCGCGTGCGCCGCTCCGTCTTTCGGACCCTCGCATCCACGTGCGGTCCTCCGTTATTCATCCTTCATCCCTCATCCCGCTCCCGCCACGTTACCCCCGTTGCTCTGGGTTCAGAATACAAACTGCAGAAGCAGGGAAGAGTAGCAGCATAAGGTTGAATCTGAGTGCATCATCTACGCGGCGCCTGATGAATTCTAAGCTTGTCAATAAAGAGTACTTGGCAATGCCAACCGAAAATTCACTTGGCAATGTCGAGGTGCGACGCAAGTTCGGAGAATTGGTCAGTAAGTCCGTTATTCAGCGTTAATTTGTTCCTTCTTCCTTAGGAACAAGCTGGTTGATTCATTCCTCAAGTTCACGCCATCCCATCCAGTCGCGCTACTAGAGCGCTAGCATACCTAAACAGTCGTGGGCGCACATGGAGTCTCGAAGACTCGGCAGCGCTAGTGGTAGAGTTCGACAGTTGCCCTTGTCTTGGATCCAAGATCAATTTGAGCAACACTTGGCGTGCACAAAGCAGTGCATTCGAGTTCTATCTGCGAGCCGGATTATCAGCCGATCAGCCGAACTCCATTGCGCTGGGTTAATTCAGAATACAGAACGCAGAATGAATTTGCAATCGTTGGAAAGTTGAGGAATACTGCAAGGGCAGTATATCTGCGTCTCTGCGGGCTTGATCATGAGCCTGAGAAGGCAGAGAAGGCGATATTTGGATGAAGCTACTAAGCCCGTTGATTCGTCCCTCAGGCTCATCCTATCCCATCGAGTCTCGTCATTTTCCGTCGCCCTGGATTCAGCAAAGGAACTTGAAACATCGAAGAATATGTGGTAGCGCTAACCCCCATATTGACAGCTGCTGTGTGCTTTAGATCTGCCAACGAGGAATACTTGGCAAGATAGGGGGAGCTCTATCTGCGTCTGCAAGTTTGATTATGATTATGAGCCTGACTAGCCATGAGATGGATGAGACGTTCGAAGGAAGTGAGAACTTTAGTAATTAGCCAGTAAGTAAGGAGAGTCCTTCTAGTTCGTGTTCCTTGGTTTCCCGATTGTACTTCGAAGTTTGGGTGATCAGCCATCATCGCACGATTACCACGCGAAATTTCTGTAAGGATCTAGACGGGTTGAGCAGCTTATTGCTAATTATTCTGCTTGATAAGAATGATAAACACGCGTCAAACGAAATTCGGGTCAGATTGGAATTTTATGACCTTCGTAAAGTGGGGAGCGTGAGTGGAGTGAGAATGGCCTAGGGTGGAGGAGGATTTCACTGTATTTCTTAATTTCCGGTGTAAATGCCCGATGGAAGTGGCAGGTGTAGGAATTGCAAATTCGGGAGTCGCAATATTGACATTGGGGATTCTGCAGTTCTGCTTCGTACATGCATTAGTACAGTAACTCTTGACCCCAACGTGTTCGACTTTACTGATAATGACATCCCACATCACTGCGACTTAAATAGCCACCATATCCCTTTCCTGGGTTCTCCAGGTCAAATCATCGGCCCGATGATACGAATGGCAGTCCTTTTGATCCATCGTGGTTCCCTTCTAAATATCCTCACGACCAAACTGAATATATCTAAGAATTTTAATCGAAGATAGCAGGTAAAAAGGATAATGGAGTATTGCAGCTCAGGATCTAGACGAAATACAGTATATCGACCATAAGCATCAAAAACTGTAGTGAATGTATTACATACATGTCCATTATTATCACCATACGCGATTATTCCACGTCCCTACAATCTTAAAACCTGGAACTGGCCTCCTTTCCCATCTCTGTTCTGTTTTCGTTCTGACGGCACTAGCCGGCACGTTCTCCACCTTCACCAGCTCCTTAACCCTCAAAATCTTTCCCGCAATATCTTGTGAATGACGATGATACACCGTCTGTAGTCTTCTGTGGATCCCAAGCGTTTCTAAGGTTGCTTTATTTCGCTTTGGCAAGGCGATTGCGGATCGTAGGAGGGTGATGGTAGTGCGTGTTTGGTGCGTTCGGGATGGGGTTAGAGCTGATTTCTGATAGAGGAGATGCAGCTATGGATGTTGATCGATAGCGCTTGGATTTGGAAAATAGACGTGCTGTCGATGACCATGGTAGGGATGGAACACCTTTCGGCAACATTGAGCACGTCGGACCAGCGAAAGCTGTGCACACAGGTGTCCACGACACCAAAGAAGGCCAATGAGAGTTTGTTCTCAGATAACATCAGAATCCTCTTCTATTAAGGAAGACAATTCGGAGAAGTACGTGTTATCTTAAATTAATTTGGAGGATATTACTTTGCTTGCTGATAGCGAACAAATTGTTTTTCTTCAACTAGCTTCATGATTACTAATCAAATCTCCCTTGCAGGGGCCGAGGCCGAGTTGGAATTATTTGCTTGGAATATGATTTATTTTTATGAAGATAGATATTTATTTACTGACGGATGATGATGATGGATGATGCTCTAGTACCTGGTTGTAGAAGCTCTTCTTTCCGGTGATCTGTGTCTGGTCAGTGGCAGATCCGGGACGACAGTAGTTCCGGGGACAGCTGATGCTGATGGAGTGCTTACTTTGTTAGTTTATTGAACGATTTTATTACACTCAACCACCAAGGATTAATTTGCCACTCAATTATTATCTTGACCGTTTGGATTTCCAGTTAAATAAGCTCAGCAAAAAATCATAAAAAAGAAAGCTGTGGGTGACAGCAATACCACATGAATGCTACTAGTCACGGATGCTATATTCGCCTATTCTGATTATTATATGTGTCTGGTTTCTTTATTCATCGTCAACTCAACCAGAATTGTACCTCGGGTTTCCACTTAGCTTATCAGATAAGACAATATCCTATTAATAGTAATTTAACGAGGATCTTAAAAAATCATCTATTATATTAAAGGGAATAGAGTCACGACTGAAGACATGTTATGAGCTAGCTGGAAGACTGTCTCTTAAGACTCTTGGTAGAGAGTATCAAGGCAGACTAATAATCAAGGTTATCCGAGTGTTATCACTCGATTGATCTCCTCTCATCCACGAGAGGGCGCAATCCTTGCTCACAATCTCATTTCTTCATTTGACTTTCTCTCGGCCCATTAGGTACTAATTATAACCATAAACCAAAATTTCTCCCATAGCCAGCTGAAGCTCTTGGCATGATCGGCCTCGTGTACTGAATTAATTCCCAGTTTAATTCATAATCCCTTCGCCGCTCACTTTCATACGATCAGATAATCTCCCATTTAATAGTAATTTAGATAAGATTAAGACGGTATTGGATATACCGCTAACTCTGCCAGAGGGTTTTGATTAGTTTTAATTCCTGTTTTATATATCATAAAGGCTCATCAGTATAGCTATTACTATCCCACACGACTCTTCCCAGCTTCCAAACACACAGACAGATCAAGCACTTCAAAATCGGCATTCAGTGAGCTTCTGTGTATCTGGTCTGGTCTCGGTACTGTACCTCAATTCATCCCCAACTCAATTCATATTTGACCCTACCCTCAGGCTTCCGCTCAGTATACACAATAAACTCCCTGCTTAGATCAGAAAGTCTCACATTTAATACTAATTAAGATTAAGATAATCTTTCTATGCATGACGTATCAGTGTAGAATACAGAGCCATGATTATCTCCCATCCATACAATGCATATTACAATGTATTAAACCCTGATTACTTATCTCCCATCAGTACAGTGCAGATCAATTTAGGTTAGTCTACATTTTCCTCGGCCTCCCATACAGATCGGATGAGCTGAGGTACACCAAACACAAGCAAACACTTGGTCAAGTCAATCGGGATTGCAGATTAAGAAATCGCGATCGGGAGCGGAGGACGATCGACTCGAGAGTCGCGGTCACCTTCTCTCTGTTATCTAAGCTCAACTAAGGAAGGTTTCGTCGGTTGCATCGTTGCGACATCAATTTACATAAAGCGAGAATTTTTCCAAAATAATAAAATAATAAAATTTCGCCCGTGAAATATATGTTAGTTTGGCTAGTAAGTACTCGACAGTCGACAGAGTTCACTTCTCCCTACTTACGTTCAGTCTGAGCAAGCCAACCCGGCCCAAATGAGATAATATACCTACCAACGTTGATATACAATAGAATGTCCTGTGGAAAATTGCTTTCTCGGATAAGTGCAGGATGCGCCGCTTTGAATGACAAGAATCGTCGATATCATGGCTGAGGGCAGACCTACCTTCATATCCGATCAAACAGGCAAACTGGAGCTCACCCACTGTCCGTTCGCCCGCTTCTCCCTAGGCTTTACTATTAGACTACGTAGCCCCGCGCTCATGGCCAATTCCCGGGTTCTTCTAATTTGATCGCTTGCTTGGTCAATGACATACATCAAAACTCGCAACCTTAAACCTTGCTCATTAGGATTCCAAATTCTATCAACTAAAAACAACGTTTACGTGAATACTTCCCAGACTTGCTCTTCCACTGATTTACTTCGGAGTTGATGCTTTGTAAATTAATATTATTGACTTGGGAGTGAGTCTCAGTAATATCCAAGTTCGCTTTCACTTTACCATACAAACAATGGTGGCAGATGATTCCATTCTATACGTACATACAACGGCGGCATACGATCCCGAATCTCGACTACTCGCCCAACTCCACCTATCATAGGCAATGTACGCGATCTGGCGTTCAGAGCACAGCCTCGAATGCTTCTCTCTTGGCGAACCCAAGTTGGAATTCAATTCATGGGTACGGACCCCTGTTGGCATTTGAATCCGCTGTAGTATGAACATAGTGTTCGATCCACTCGTTCTATGTAATAGCGGCCAAACCACGTTTTTCCTCGCCGTAGATAAACATTCATTGACATGAAGTTCAATTTCAAGCGCTTGTTCTCAAAAGAAATCCAAACCTCAACCCTGTCACACTGCAGCCCTATCTTGCTCTCCGCCCGGGGGCCTATCAGGCTTCCGTATTGAATTCCCAGTCTATCGTATTCAATGGAAACCATGTCATCCATCAGCTTCTCAATATTTCAAATTCGTTCGCACGACACAGTGATCAATAGACAAGCTTTCTACGGTGCTTCGGAGAAGAGAAGAATTCGCTACTTATCAAACATACCCATACTAGTAGCTTCCTCCGAGTGTCGCATGCAGTCCTCGAGTGTATCGCCTTGATATTAATTCTTTCAAATCCTACTCATTTGATAATCCCACGACGGGATCAGTGGTGAATGAACGGAGGACCGCACGTGGGATGGAACGGAGGTGCGCACGCGAGGACGTTGAATAAAGAAGTGCAGAGCCTGGCCAGAGTATTCAGCAAGTAAGACAGCTTTGGAAGGATGTGCGGAGTGAAAGGATAACGTGGCTCGTCAAGTTCTCCATAGATGCTACTAGATTGTAACGTACACCGACACATGAACTGGCTAGGCGGCGGTCGACATTGAGTATCTACGTGTCTATTATCATCTGGTCTCTAAACTTTATTTCCAGTGGAAATTTGTGGGTCTACATTTATCCATAACGTGATCATTCTTTCACTTCTATCACGGCGCTACGTTCTCCCACGGGGTTTTAAAGTAATGCTCGTATACAGTCAGACTTCGACGAGCCATAGCTAGTAGAAGCGTGTCTTTATTGTTTTATCACTATCGAGAGTCAGTTGAAGACCAACAACGCTCTAATTTTCTGAAAATTCACTACATATATCTAATGTTAAAACCTGAGCAGAGCACGCCATATTCTATTTAGGGCATCATATAATTATGTATTATGGGAATTTACAGTCGCCGTTTCTACCCTGTTTAAAACCCGTTTCTGGCTGGGTCAAGAGAACTTGAAATAATTCTGAAGGCTCGTGCTCCTCCCGTTTTTTGCCTAAACTTCGCCAGAGGGTATAGAAACGGGTCTAGAAACGGTATGCGAAACGGTTAAAGCGAGCGAAACACCTCTGTAACCGTTTCGAAAGTTTCGAGGCGTTTCTACCCAGATCGAAACGGGTTTTGAAACGGAGTCAGAAACGGCCAGAAACGGCCTACTGTGAACTCACCTATTATTTGCTGCTGAAGTCGCTTCATTGTTAAACGGCGTAACAAAAATTCTCAGTTGCTTCTTCTGATATTTCAGTCAAAATTACAACTTCAGCTTAGGAAATGACCCTCCAGAAATGTGTTAGCTCTCGCTTACACTGACTAATATATAGCACTAGGTAATTAATCCACCTATCCACTTGTCCTCCCCTGTCTTCCGCTTCGCTTTCTCGTATGAAGTATCAACCCAGTTAATTACACTACCTGAAGGAGGCGAGTGGAGTGAGAGGAATTGAAGAAGGAAAAGGAAAAGAAAATACGACACGTGTCAGAGGGAAGTTTCTGCTTTCCGAATTTGAAACCCCGTGCCACCTTCCAGAAGACATCTAGCTCAATTTTCAGGGCTGACAATCAACCAAACATTCGTACCAGCAATTCTGCTGGAACCTCATGTGTGTGGGTGCCACTGGCAGCACATCATCGAAGATGATAGGTTAATTAAAGTTCTTGGCGGCAGGCTCCGATACCGTGAGTGACCAAAGAATGCATGAGAATACTTAGAGAATATACTTCAGCCTCAGGCGAAACTCAAGTTTACATATCATTGTCATAACTCATTAAGTACTTCATATCCCCGAGGATTTAGGGTCATCTGTTCACCAACCATTTCTTTAATCCAACACAATCACAACACTTCTTTTAGTCCAACCAGTTGAACAGGCTAGAACAATACAATTGGCGCTGACTGATTGACAAGAGAAGGCGCATAGCACAAGCGCATACATCGCCTTACGAACTATTCTCGTTGAGTTAAACGCTCATTCGAGAGTCCCGCTGTGTCCCGTTCATGTAACGGTAACGGATAGCTCACCTTCAGAAGTAGAGTTGGAGACCCTAATTCACTCTTAATTTCAATCCAGACCCGTAAAAGAAAATCTAGTGCTCCCATTCCTCAACTCTACACTTTATCCAGCCAAGCAGGCACTCTACACACCTTACATGCCTCTCTTGGCATACCTACCTTAATTTTCCCATCAAAGCTTCTCTTTACTCCAGGGTCCTAATCGCAAGCATCAGATGTATTGTGTAATTGAACGACGAGTGCCATTGGTCACATTGGGCTGCTTCTAACGCCACATGAAGTATATCACGAAGATCGGCAGCATACCCCACCGAGACCCACGTCCGCGGAAAGCTCGGATCTCGGGACGGGATTTGCAAATAGGGCGGAGAAGGAAAGCATCCACTGACGTCTACCAAAGTCCACCGAAGTCCACCGGTTGCCTAGACGCGAAAAAAAATAGGAATCAAAATTCCATAAGGCTTGATAAGTTTGATACTATTTTATCATATTTATTTATTTGTTTATATGTACTTTGCTTACATTATAGTATATTACAATTATCGGCGTCTGGAATTGGTTCTTTCCTCTTGAGTCCTCTTGATTGGGATTTGCCAAGCGCTTAGCGAAGGTACACCCGTGAAAAGTGGAAGGCTCTGTTTTGCTGTTCAACGAGTCACGTCAACTCGCGCCTGTGCCACACTGAAGTTAGATTTAAGTATCAAGAGTGGGATCAAATTGGAACTCTCCGTGAGAAGATGGAAACGCTTTCCGGTATTACTTTGCTTACAGGCTATCAACCAAATCCCAATCCAATATCCGGGTTATCAACAGTATCTCAAGCTCAATCACAGAACCACATAGCAACTATCACTAGATACTGTCAAAGTTTATGAGTTGCTGAGAGCAACTCAATGAGTAGCCTCTGCAGCTGGTTACTCTTTCCAATTCCGGATCAAATACTGTTACGGTCGAGTGCCGTTGAAGATGTCTTGAAGGATCTTCGAATGTCCTTCATCAAGAGATATCTGTGACTCGGCTTAGTGAGGTTGCATCATTGGTTTGCCAGCAAACCTGAACTTGTCAGTTGATTGCTTAAAAGAGCATACCCCATATTATAGTAGAGTGGCACATGTCACTAGGTCGGGACTACTTCCTTATAGATTCGAACTAGTGTCGAACATAGGACTCCCTGTCTCGACATCCTCGTGGCTTGTACCCTATTCCCTTGTCTCGCTTCAGCCTTCGAAGAAACAGGAGAAATTACTTTCAAACGTGTCGAACTTGGAGTATCTTTTGGTCCGACAGAAGTCATCATCAGACTCCGAGGAATACGGGGAGGAATGGCTACTAAGGCTTACTTCAGCCCGAGATATAGATGAGAATCTGTCTAGGCCTTTTCTTGACGGTTATTTTATGGTTAAATTGTGCAATGCTGCGGAATATGTGAAAAGAAATACTGATGAGTTATATTGATGTGCTTGTTGTGGGGTCGTTTGGTTCAATGGTCGATGCCGTGATATACCCTCGGCTAGCGTGCAAGTTCGATAATTTGCGCTAGAAGACATATCTGGGTAGCAACTTACCTTGGCCCCAATCGCTTTAGGGATATTCTAGCATTATTATTGGGACCATTGTGTACTTCATATTAAAGAGTATTTTGAGGAAGTTTCGCGAAACTCTGAGACATGGATATCCTTGGGAAGTCGCCATGCAGCCACGGCGAGATAGGTTACACTCGGTCGCCATGTTAACTCATTGTCAAAGGTTATAAAAGGTCTTCTTCTCAGTCACAAGATTATCTTATCCAAGGAGGAAAAGGCTTCTACATTTCTGTTATAGTGACCTTAGATGGAGGGTCGAACTTCACGTTGTCAGGGCCTATTCAGCTGTCTGTCCTGAATCTTCAACCTGGTCCTCAAGGTCATACCACTCACTGGCCACAAAGTTGGAGATTTCGTATAACCGCCGAACGCATTCAACTATCTCCGGAGGCATGTAGCGTCCAAGCGACCTAAACATTTGACATTAAACGCTTGCTGGATGAATCGTAATAATAAGCTGTCTTCTGATGGTCCAATCCAAGGAACACTCCTGACGGAGATAAGGTTTCTTTAACACGTGAGTTGCTGCCAAGCAGTTGTTTTTCCATATGTATATAAGAAATCGACCATTAATTAAACGGATATGAAATATGACTGCATTTATAGAGAAGCTGAAGCCGCGTGGGAGAATAGAAAGTATGTCTGTGGTTTGCCAAGTACGGACAATCTTGTAATCACTCTTTGAAGTCAGGCTGTCCTTGGCATACATATCGTAGCGCGCATATAATGCAGGCACGCTTTTATCAGGTCTACGACAAATCCCCTGAAAGAAGAAAATAGCATGGAAGCTGAGTCCCGACCAGTGACGACTTGGGAGCTTAAAAGACCAAGCCTAATTCAACTGCTGATTAACTTACTCCAAAAGAGGAATTGAACGACTAAAATGGGGTTCCTTCTGTTTGGAGATGGAGAGTCTACTGATTTATTAAGACACAATATTAAAAAGTTATCGGCCCCGGTTCGTATCATACTAATAGTCATGTGGCTATTTAATTAATTTTCAAATAATTCGCTTTTACATATAGATAATAGCAAACTAGCTATATCTTTGATTTTAACCAATTCTTTTCCGCCCTATACCCGTATATAAGGGTAAAGAAAAGAGTTATATGCATAGCTGAATACGATATTGTGCAATGCTATAACCATAAATGATTCTCTTCGAGTTGGAAGGAACATCTGCGTACGTTTATGCGGAATTCATCTTGACGGCATCTTTTTAGAAAGTCATAAATAAATGGGACAACTAAACTCAGGCGTCAGATTTCTCTACCATAAACTGCACAAAAACTCTACTAGGCTACTAGGACTCTGCAGGAAAATTAGCGGAAGTAGATGCAATTCTTATCGGGACAATCCAAGGATCTTTCTGTTCAGTGTTAGAGGATATTAATACTGGATAACTCCGAGCTGTAATCTGAATCTGCCACCAATATTCAAGGATTTTCTATGCAATGATTACTCTATTTAAGCCAGAATAAAACAGTATTTCTTTCTACACTCTTTAATCACGAGCTAGCCTTTCAGTGATAAACCTATCCAGGGTCATGGATGAAGCCAAGCGCGTGTCTATGCAGTCACCGTCTTTCGTAGACTATGTCATGAGTTGCAACGTCATTCTTTCGCCGATAAAGAAACTACGAGAAAGGTCTATTTGCTTTGCTTTGGTCAACGATCTACCAAATACAGGGTAAACACAGATCAAAAGAAGCTATTGAGATCTTTTTCTTGTGCAACATTCAAGAAGTTGTAATAATGTCCCCTCCCACAATCAAAGTCAATTATCTCCGCCAAGCACAACAGAACTCTTCCTATGGCATATATTCTTTTGCACGCCTCCAATTCTATATCTTTCCCTGTTATTGATTGGGGAATTCTGTTTGCCTTCGAATTCCCTCCAGGCTGTATATACTCTGTGCCCTTCGTCCCATTTGGTAGCACCACCGTTTGACGGAATTCCTCCCCGCGTGCGTACATTCTCTCTCGTCAAGATTAACGATTAAGCTTCCCCATTACACCCCACATCGGAATCTTACCCGACGTATATCATTCGCAATTCAGCCCAGAGGCGAACAAATACCATACCCACCACATTCTCAGAATATCGAAACTCACTATCAATAAATACAAGCATTCAATGATTCTCATTCTCATTATCCCAGGCTCCTCACCGGCAGGAATTCTCGCCAAGAACAGACAAACAAACAAACAAACGCATAAGCTCCCAACCACGTTTTCTAATTCTATTCTATTTTCTATATCTAAATTCATTCATTATCTCGCCTGTCTCCCTTTCTCAACCTTCCTAGACGCCACGCTCCTCCCGCACCATCCAATTCTCGAACCACCCTCCCCAACTCCCCTTCGTCGCCCACACCGAAACAGCATAACCCCTCCGAATAAACGCATCCTACCGCCTCACCACCAAATCAACGAATGTACCCCCCCGAATCATACCCCCTCTGCCACCGATTCAGCGTACGACTCACCGAATTATCCGCTCCCCACTACCCAAACACCGTATCCGCGGATCCTTATGTATCGAGGAGTGTGACAAGCTGTTATTCCTTCTTTGCGTATTATCTATCTGAATTGGGGTTTGGATTTAAATTTGGGTTTGGACTAGGGTTTGGGTTTGTTGTGACATTTCAAGCTTCAGGCTGTATCTGTATACACCAGTTTCAGTTAAGCCAGACCGACCGACTGACTTTTATTTTATTCCATTCCTCTCATGCTCGGGTTTTCGGCGCACGCGAAACACAAAACGCAAAAGTTAAATACAAAACACAGCCGTGACAGCAGAAGACACTAGAGGCATTGAGGGATTTTCTGCTGAAAAAAACACTAGGAAAACCTTAAAAGTGCACCCCATTTCTTCAGTGTTTTCGCATGAACTGGGTTAAAACCTTAATGAATGTTGGTTCTCTTTTGGTTTTCCTTCAATGTTTGGGAAAACACTGAAGAAATGGGGTTGACTTCTAAGATTTTCTTAATGTTTTTCTCAGCAGAAAATCCCTCAGTGCTTCCTGTGAGACGCGCGAACCATCCTCCTTCAGTTGGCGCTCTGGGTTTGGATTTGCGCTCATGATCAGACTGTCACACTTGTATACATCAATTAGGCCAGAACACCAACCGACTGTCGGATAGATTGGCGTTATTCATTCTTTTATTCGCTTCTCCTCGCTCCCTCTCACTGCTCAGGCTCCCTAAAACACAAAACACAGAACACAGAACACAGAACACAGAACGCAAAAACCGTAACATCAGAAGACACGCGAATCATCCTCTTGGCACGTCTTCATCTATCTGGATTTAGGTTTGGATTTACTGTGACACCTGTATACACCAGTTAGGCCAGAGCAGACGACTGATTGGCATTATTTGTTCTTTTGTTCTTTTGTTCTTTTGTTCTTTTGTTCTTTTGTTCTTTTGTTCTTTTGTTCTTTTGTTCTTTTGTTCTCTCCGCTTCCCTCTCACTGAGTTTCCAGCGACGGCAGAACACACAACGCAGAATTTGAACGCAACCGTGACAGCAAAAGACGTGCGAATCATCTGGATGTGGAGTTGGGTTTGCTGTGACTCTGTGAGGCCTGTATACACCAGTTAGGCCAAAACGCCTACTGACTGTCGGATTGATTGGCATTATTATTCGATTATTCTATTCCTTCAGGCTCTCCGGCGAACGCAGAACGCAGAAACACAGAACGTACAACCGCGACAGCAGAAGACGCGCGAATCATCCTCTTGGCACGCTGCATATGGATTCGAATTTGATTTTGGACTCTGTGTTACACCTGTATACACCACTTAGGCTAGAAGACCTCGGATCGACGACCTTGATTCTATATTCAAGTTCCCGTATTGTCGACGCCACAGTCAATCTCAATTCGCTCGGCCCTCAGCTGCTGTTCACATCTGGTCGATTCGTTCTTCCCTCTCGACACCACGCCCACGTTTCCGCCTTCCTCAACATATCTCAATCTGAATCCGAGTCGCTGTCATTCTCAATGTCAATGACCCCCAGAGTCCAGGCATATCCTATCTCGACGCTGGGTTGATCGCCTTGTAATTCCTATCAAAAACTCTTAAATGAACGAACGATTGATGATGCGCACCTTCTCCTGATGGGACTCGTTCAACCCGGGCCCAACCAGCATCACGCTCACCCGACAAACAGCCGTTACCCCTCTCCACTCCAACCCTCTTCCTCTGCATCCTGAGGCTGTGGCCTCATTCGATGCCTCATTCGAAAGGCTTGGCTCCCCTCAGACTCGACGCCACACTTCCTTCCATTTTCCTCCCCCTCCCTTGCGTCATTCCCTGCAGCCAAGTCCCAAATGCGAAAATCTTGACGCCACGTCCCTCATCCTTCCTTTCGTCGCTATTCCCGATCCGAGCCCAGTGGGGATGCAGTCTAGCTGGATTTCCCCTCTTTCTTCCTTTACAATAATTCCCCCACTTGACGCTTCGAATTCTTTATCATATCATATAGCGTCTTTCCGGCTAATCGATCCCTCTAACTATCTGGTGTTGTTCGGCCGCCAGCCTGAGTGCGATGGGATTTATGAGTTATGTGTGTGTGTGTGTGTGTTTTTCAGGTTGCGGTTGTGGTTGCGGTGAGTTACGGCGACCCACGGCCCAACCGAATACAGGAATTCTTTCCGAATGCCAGTGGTGGGGATAAAGGTTAAAGATAAAGAGATAAAGGTCAAGATATCGTTTAAGGTAGGAGGGGTCTAGACTCTGCCTATGTAGTCAAGTATATACACTGCATACACAGCGGGGCTCGGATAGAAACTGACGTTGATAGCCTCAGCTGCAGCCTGTCATCAAGCCTCGGAACAATATTGATAGGAGGTCGAATTTCCATTGATTGATAGCCTCGGAATATTGTACCACTGAGCATGAGCGTTGATAATCATAATGATAGGCCTGGCTACTCATTACACGAATACAGTAATTTAATTAAGGTGAGAGCCTGAGCCTAGCTATCAATGATTGGCAGTGTTTCCCGTCGTTGATAGCCTGAGGCATTGACAGGCATCCCATACGCGTCTCCCCCCCCTCCCCCGAATGGTAATTTCAGCGATTGAGGTGGGAGCGACGGATTAAGTGGCAGTGCCTCCATATCCGTCGGATGCTCGCACCACACCCCACCACACACCTTGCGTCCTGACGGCGATCATAATAATAATTAGCAGGGGCGGGGGCGCTCGAATCCCAAGGCCCATTAGCTTATCTGATTGCGTTGTTGTTCTGACTGAATCCCGCATCTAACGTGGTTTTCTTCATCGATTTATTTACTTTATTGTTCGGTTTTATTGTTTTGAGTTCTGGGTTCTGAGTTCTGAGTTCTGAATCCTGAGTTGAATTTGGCGGCGCTAGACAGGAAATTCAATTTCGGGGGCGCTTCGACTTCGAGGCGGGGGCACGGTGGAGGATTCATATCCGAGTTCTAAGCCATAAGTTCTGCGCTGGTTGGGCTGGAATTCTGATTTGAAGAGAACGGAAGGGAAGAGAGGAAGGAGGGATAAGATTAAGAGCGTATGCGTTTGAATGGTTGGCATAGCTTGTAGAACTGCAGAATCAACGTGCTGCCGACATGCCGGTATATATATATTACTATGATCATGATGCCGAAAGAAAGGAAGGAGATAAATAAATACAAGGGAAGTCGAAGCCTTGGTGCGTACAGGGTTCTGATGTTGACGTTGACGTTGAAGGTTGACTCAAGGTCTTGTAGAATGTAAGTAAATCGTGGTATGCGAACGGTGAAGGGTGGACATCAACCGGGCATGGTCATCGCTTGCGGACTAGTGCTGAATCGACGTCGCTGACAATGATGATGACAATATCCTTATGATTATTATTAATAATTGGGATGCTAGCCATCATGACGAAAGCCAAGTTTGAAGATAGATAGAAAGATAGAAGTCCTTGGCTGCTCTAATTCTCGTTCGAATTCCCAATTTACATTAGTACGTATGGCGCTTGGAGTGCCGTCAAAGGTTCTGATATCTTGCGTTTGAAAGGTTGGATCCCTAAGGAGTGGTAATTTCGTTAATAAGCGAAGCGAGAGCATAGCCTGTAGAATCGACGACGACGACGAATAACAATGACAGCACTTGAACACTAATTTATGTATACGATGACGAAATAAAGGAAGTCGAAGAACTTTGTCGAGTCACGATCAATGTCAAATCCTCCTTCTCTTATGGGAGTCGGATCGACATACCCATTGTGTAACCTGACAGCGATTCAGCCTGAGAGTTGAAGTTTATTTTTTTTTACAGCACTGTGGAATTCGGAATATACATGTCGCTCGTCTATAGAAATGAAGTGAAGCAGAAATCCGCCTGTGTCGACTGAACGCTCTGAATTTCTCTGTAGTACAGTGCATGGTATGAATGCCTGATATGAATGCCTGGTTGGTCGGGGGTTCCTTCTTCTTTCCGGTGATCCTCTGTGGCTCCGTGGGTGTGAGATTCAGGACTATAGTTGCTATTATATTGGAAGGCTATGCATGTCCGAATTGGGGTAATGGTTGAATAGTAGTTCTTAAGTGTGACCGTGGGATACGTTTATTTTATTTTCTAGCTGAATTTTAGTATTCACTCACAGTATCATTGGTACAGTATTATTGGACAATAATGTCGTTCTTCAGGTGTTCTAAATAAATTATGAAGAAAGTTTGGTCTGATTCGAGTCGTTAGAATTTACTTACATAATTTAAATATTAAATTGATGCTTGGGGAGACCGACATCGGATGTCGACTGTAAATATTTTTACATAAGTGCATATATTCGTTATTGAATAGTAGTTCTTAGTGGCAAGACTGTGGGCCTGAGAGACTAATTTCTAGAAAAATTATTCACTCGCAGTATCATTGACACACAGCATTATTGGAGAACAATTTTGACGTTCTTCAGGTGTTCTAAAGAAATTCAAAAGAACATCCGATCGTCAGAATTTACTTAATTTAAATGTCAAATTTAATGCTTGAGGAGACCGACACCGCATCTCGGCTGTAAATAAATTTACATAAGTGCATATATTCCTTACATTCAGTATCGAAATATCGACTCGATACGCACCAGAAGGAAAGGCCAAAGATCCATATTCAAAGCCACGCGACTCCGTCATCCGTCTGCATCGAGATCTATGTAGTACCCATCAGAATCCATCCTCACATCCTTCCAAATCGGTCTTCACCGAGCACTCTTCAGCTGCTTAAATTATTCAGAGTGGACCGTCAAGTGGTTGTTTATTCACCCCCCATCGTGTGCGCTGCTCCGTCCCTTGGGCCTCGCATCGCCGCCGCCACGTGCGGTCCTCCGTTAATTCATTCTTCATCCCTCATCCCGCTCCCGCCACGCTACCCCCGTTGCTTTGGGTTCAGAATACAAAATGCAGAAGCAGGGAAGGAAGTAGTAGCATAAAGTTGAAGACTACCTGCAATTGGTAAAGCCTGAGTGCATCATTTACGCGGCGCTTAATGAGATCTAAAGTTGTTAATGAAGAATACTTGGCAATGTCAACAATGAATCACTTGGCATTGTCGCTGAAATCAGATACGACTCAAGTTCGGAGGATTGGTCAGTAAGTCCGTTAACCGTTCAGCGTTAATTTGTTACTTCCTTAAGGAAACTCAGACTGGTTAGTAATTCAATCGTCAGGCTCACTCCGTCCTATCCAGTTGCGCTGCTAGAGCGCTAGCACGCCTCGACAGCGCTAGTAGTAGAGTTCGACATAGGTTCGGAACAAACCCCCGCCGGGTGCTAACGCCCTGCGCGGGGGTTTGGGACGGGCTATGAGGGGTGGACTTAATCTGGCTGTATCTTGGGGCACCCTTCTTGAAGTCGGTTTCTATAAAGATAAAGTTGTAGGTATAGTATAATGAATCATTTTCCAATTAATCTTCCTTTGCCCAAAATCAAATTTGCGTGTGGTAGACGACGTACACGTTGTTCTGAAAAAATGTAAATAATTGTATTGGTGGGAATCGGGGAAGCTGTTTGCTTGGACCGCCACAGTCGCGAGTTCACTTCTACTGATCTCAAGCGATGTCCAGCACCCAAGCACAACGCGTCGAAAAAATTACCAAAGTTACCGACTCCATGGTTGTAAGACTTACTGATCTTGTCAATTGCACTAGTAACCTAAGACATATTATGGACTGTTTCTAATGAGACTACAAAATTTAAACGCCAAAACCATAGCCCTAGCATACATGGGACCTTGATCCTAGACCCAGCTGCGCGGGTGCGCTCGGGTCTTGGCATTAGACTAGAGTTCGACAGTTGCCCTTGCCTTGGATCCAAACTCAATTTGAGCAACACTTGGCGTGCGCAAAGCAGCGCATTTGAATTTCTATCTGCGAGCCTGATTATCAGCCGAAACCCGTTGCGCTGGGTTAACTCATAATGGAGAACGCGGGATGGATTTGCAATCAGTGGAAAATTGAGGAATACTGCTGAAAGGCAGTCCATCTGCGGCTGTGAGTTTGATCATGAGCCTGAGAAGCCAGAGAAGGCGATGTTCGGGGGAAACTACTAAGTTCGTAAATTCGTCCCTCAGGCTCATCCTATCCCATTGAGTCGCGTCAATTCCCGTTGTCCTGGTTTCAAAGAAACCACTTAAAACATTAAGAATGGTAGCATTAACCCATATTGACAGTTGCTATGTGCTTTAGATTCGCCAACGAGGAATACTTCGCAAGGCAGGGGGGAACTCTGCCTGCGTCTCCGAGTTTAATTACGATTATAAGCCTGAGTGGCCATCAGCGAAATGCAACACTTGGATGAAGTCAGAAGTTTGGTAATTAGCCAGTAAGTAAGGAGAGAATCCTTCCAGTGTGTGTTCCTTAGTTCTCCGACTGTACTTCGAAGTTCGGGTGATCAGATATCATTGCACGATTACCACGCGAAACTTCTGTAAGGATCTAGACGGGTTGAGCAGCTTGTTGCCAATTATTCCGCTTGATAAGAATGTAAACACGCGCCAAACAATATTCGGGTCGGATTGGAATTTTATGACCTTCGGAAACTGGGGAGCGCGCGAGTGGAGTGAGAATGGCCTAGGGTGGAGGCGAATTTCATTATAGTTTTTAATTCCCGGTGTGAATGACGGTGGCAGCTGCAGGTGGAGGAATTTCAAATTCGGGAGTCGTAATATTGGCATTAGGGATTCTGCATTTCTACTTCGTACATATATTAGTGCAGTAATTCTTGACTTCAACGTGTTCAAATTTACTGATAATGACATTCCACATCACTGTGACCTAAATAACCATCATATCCCTTTCCTGGGTTCTCCAGATCAAACCAACGGGTCGATGATACGAATGGCAGTCCTTTTGACCCATCGTGGTTCTCTTTTAAAGATCCCCGTGACCAAATGAATATACCTGAGATTTATTAATCGACGATATCAGATAGAAAAAATGGATAATGGAGTACTGCAGCTCAGGATCTAAGATGAAATACGTTAATGTCGTCATCAGTTGACCATAAGCATCAGAAACTGAATGTATTATATACATGTCCATTATCGCCACACGTTTATTCCACGTCCCTACAATCTTGAATCCTCGAGCTGGCCTCCTCTCCCATCTCTGTTCAGTTTTCGCCCTGACAGCACTAGCCGGCACGTTCTCCACCTTCACCAGCTCCTTAACCTCAAAATCTTTCCCGCGATATCTTGTGAATGACGATGATACACGGTTTGTAATCTTCTATGGATCCCAAAGACTTCTAAGGTTGCTTTATTTCGCTTTAGCAAGGCGATTGCAGATCGTAAGTGGGCGACGCGGTAGTGCGTGTTTGGTGCGTTCTGGATGAGGTTAGAGCTGATTTCTGAGAGAGGAGATGAAGCTATGGATGTTGATTGATCGCGTTTGGATTTGAAAAATAGACGTGCTGTCGATGTCCATGATAGGGAAGGAACACATTTCGGCCACATTGAGCACGCTGAGTTTTACGACGTTGGAAGAGCTAAAAGCCTGACCTACATGTGTTCACAACACCAAACAAAGTTCTAGCTCTAATTAGAGTCTAGTACTGTCCTCAATAACATCCAAATCCTCTTCTATTATCTTATAATAATCTTTATAATTAATTATGCTAGCTGATATGGACCAAATTGTTTTTCTTTAGCTGGCTTCATGATTACTAATCAAATATCCTTGCAGGGGCTGAGGCCGAGTCGGAAGTGACGCTTAAGATATGAATTATTTTTATGAGGATAGATATTTATGTACTGGTGCTTGCATGATGATGATGCTCGCGTACCTGGTTGCAGAAAAAGTTGCAGAAGCTCTCCTTTCCGGTGATCTGTGTCTGGTCAGTGGCAGATCCGGGACTACAATAATCCCGGGACGCTTGACGTTGATGAAGTGCTTGCTTTGTTGATTCCTTGAACACATATATTATATTCAGCCACTAAGAATCAATTTGACTCTTCAATCAATATTGAGACCGTTTGGATTTCGAGCTAAATAAGCTAAGGAAAATAATAATCAGAAAACTGTGGGTAACAGTAATACCACGGAAATGCTATTAGTCACGGATGCTATATTCGCTTATTCTGATTATTATATGTGTCTGGTTTTTATTCATCGTCAATTCAACCAGATTTCAATTACCTCGGAACCTCTGTTTTCCACTTAGTTTTATCAGATAAGATAATTCTTATTTATAGTAATTTAACGAAGATCTAAAAAATCTACGATTATGTTAAAGGGAATAAAGTTACGACTGCACAGATGTGTAGCCTGAGCTAGCTCGAAGACTGGCCCTTAAGGCTCTTGGTAAAGTGGATCAAGGTAGACTATAATAAAGGTTATCCGAATGCTATAACTATATTATTTGATTAATCTCCTCTTATGCATGAAAGGATGTAATCTTTACTGAAAGCCCGTCATCTATAGGGCTCATTGAGCGGTCACACAACTTGACAGAACCACTGTGTATACGTCTAGGAACTAGGACGGTCTACATGTACGGGGTACGGGTTACAGGTTCGATGCTTATGTAAGCTACTGTAATGTCTATAATGGGAAATGCGAATCTGATGTAAAGGTCCAATCGTAGTAAGACTGGGTCACCAGGCTTACACTTACTAACAAACTCATTTCTTCATTTCAATTTCTCTCGGCCTACTAGTTACTAACTATAAAACGAAATTCCTCCCATAGCCAGCTCTGCAGTTCTTGGCTTGCTCTGCCTTGTGTACTGAATTAATTCATGGCTTAATTCATAATCCCTTCAAGTTTCCCGCCTACTTTCATCACATCAGATAATCTCCCATTTAATAGTATCTTAGATAAGAAAAAGACGGTATTGTATATACCTTGAACTCGGGGTTTTTGGTTGATTTTAATTCCTGTTTATATATCATAATTGAAAGCTCGTTAATATAGCTATTACTAGTATCCCACACGATCCCTCTCAGCTTCCAAACACACAGGGATATCAAGCATCTCAAAATTGGCACTCGTTGAGCTTTCATGTGTCTGGTCTGGTCTGGTCTCGGTACTGTACCTCAATTCATTCCCAACTCAATTCATATTTGACCCTGCCCTCCCCACTCAGTATACATAATAGACTGCCTGCTTAGTTCTGGAAATTTCTTATTTAACTAAGATTAAGATAATTTTTCTATGCATGACGTATCCGTGTAGAATACAGAGCCATGATTATTTCCCATCTGTACAGTGCATGGAATGTATTAAATTCTGATTGTCTCCCATCAGTGCAGCGCAGGTCAATTTTAAGTTAGTTTGCATATTCCTCGACCACCCTTAAAGATGTGATGAGCTGAGGCACACTATAGCACAAACACTGGCTCCTATATAACTCAACCAGATTGCATATTAAAATCGCAATCGGGAGTGAAGGACGATCGACTCCAGTCTCCGTCACCCTCCGTCACCTTCCCTCCGTAAGCTAAAGAAGGCTCCGTCGGTTGTCTTATCGCCGCAGCATCAATTTAAAGCGAGACTTTTCCAAAATCCGAAAAAAATGAAATCGTGCCCACGAAATATTCTTTCCTACGTCCTTACGTTAGCTTGACTAGTACTCGACATTCGCGATATCGACAGAGCTCACTTTTCCCTACTCACGTTCAGTCTGAGAAAGTCAACTCGGCCTAAAAGAGATGCTCCCATTTATTTACAATCTAGACTTTGTATGTATATTAACGTGGACTATACAATAGAATGTCCTCTGGGAAGCCGCTTTCTCGGATAAGTACAGGATGCGCCGCTTTGAATGCCGCTGAGAATCGGCGTCGATGTTATGGCTGAGGGCACACCTACTTGCATATCCTATCAAATAGGCAAACTGGAGTTCACTTCATTACTCACTGTCCGTTCGGTCGCTTCCTCCTAGGCTTTGCCATTAGACGGTGTAGCCCCGCGCTCATAGCTAATTTCCGGGTTCTTCTAATTCGATCGCTCGCTTGATCAATGACATAGATCAAAACTCTTCATCACGAAACCTGGCAAGTGTACATAAACTATATAGCGCTATCATAGCTTTTATAGCGTCCTATAGCGTTCGTAGAACGAGCGTTTATGCTAGGAATGCTATATAGCGCTATATAGTTTATGTACAACTTGCCAGGTTTCCTGATGCTTCTCTGACCTCTCGTAACCTTAAACCTTGGTTATTAGGATTTCGGAATTCTGTCACTTCCCAGACTTGCTCTTACCTTGATTTATTTCGGGGTACATGCTTTAAAAGTTAATATTATCGGCGTGGGGGTGAGTTTCAGTAATATTGAGGTTGGCTTTCACCATACCATACGAACTACGGTGACAGACGATTCCATTCCATAAAATCAACGGCGGCATACGATCCCGAATCCCGATTGCTCGCCCAACTCCACCTATCATAGGCAACGTGTGCGTTCCGACGTTTAAAGCACAGCCTAGAATGCTTCCCTCTTGGCGTACCCAAGTTGGAATTCAATTCATGGGTACGAGCGCCTGCCATTTGAATCCACTGCCACTGCAGTATAAACACAATGTTCAATCCACTCGTTCAATGTAGTAGCGACCAAACCACGTTTTCCTTTGCCGTAGATAAACATTCATTGACGTGAATTTCAATCGAAGCGCGTGTTCCCAAAAAGAAATACAAACTTCAGCCCTGTCACCCTGCAACCCAATCTTGCTTTTCGCCGCGGGGCTTCTCAGGCTTCTGTGTTATTCCGAGTCTCGTATTCAATAGAAATCACGTCAATCTAATCCCAGCTTCTCAGAATCTCGAATTCGCTCGCACGACACTGATCAATAGGGTGGATCGGAGAAGAGAAGAACTCGCTATTTACCAAACACACCCATACTAGTAGCTTCCTCTGAGTGTCGCATGCAATACTAGTCCTTGAGTGCGCCTTGATATTAATTCTTTCAAGTCCTATTCATTTGATGACCCCGCGACGGAATCATTGCTGGATGAACGGAGGACCGCACGTGGGATGGAACGGAGGTGCGCACGCGGGAAGATTGAATAAACAAGTACAGGGTCTGGCCAGAGTATTCAGTAAACAAGACAACTTTGGAAGGATATGTGGAGTGAAAGATAACGTGGCTCTTCAGCCAGATTATAACGTACAATGGCACATGAACGGGCTAGGCGGCCATCGGCGTGGAGTATTGCCGCGTCTACTATCGCCTTCTCTGAACTTTATTTATTTGTGGGTCTACGTTTATCCACAACGCGATCATTCTTCACTTCTAAGTATCAAGGCGCTGTGTTGTCCCACGGAGTCCAGTAGTGCTCGTATGCAGTCAGAATTCAACGTGTCATGGTAGAACTACTAAAAGTGTTGTTTTATCGCTATGGAGAGTCAGTCGAAGATCAACAGCGCTCTAAATGTCTAAAAATCCCTACATATCTATGATGCTAAAAGCTGAGCAGTACATTTGATTTAGGGCATTGAATAATTAATTTGTAGATTCTTATTCGCTGAAGTCACTTCATTGTGGAACGTCGTAGACTCGTAACAAAGGTTTCCGGTTCCTTCTTCTGATATTCCAGCCAAAATAACAACTTCAACCTTATTGAATAAACCTCAAGGAATGTGTCACCTTTCGCTCGCACCGAGTAATAGATAGTCGAATTAATTCACCTATTTACTTGCCCTCTTCTGCCTTCCACTAGTACGGTTCCTTGTATGTCATTCATAAACCAAATACAATAACATTATTTACATTTTAAGGCAAATCCTGTAGATACTGAGCAGGCCGCGAAATGAAGCGTAAACCCAATTAATTATACTACGTGAAGGAGGCGAGTGGAGGGGGAGGAGTTGAGGAAGTAAAGGAAAAAGTACGACGTGTGTCAGAGGGAAGTTTCTGTTTTTCGACTTTGAAATCCCATGCCACTTTTCTAGAAGAGAACTAGGTCAATTTCAAGGGCTGATAAATCATTCAATCATGCGTATCAAAAATTCTGCTGGAATCTCATGTTGCGAGGGTACCAGCACATCATCGAAGGCGATAGGTTGATTAAAGTTCTTGGCGGCAGGCTCCGGCTAATACCGTGGGTGACCAAAGAATGTATGAAAATACTTAGAGAAGATACTTCAGTCTCAGGCTGGACTGAAAGTTTAAATATCATTGTCGTAACTCGTTGTTGAGTACTTCATATCCCCGAGCATTTTGGGACATCTGTTCACCCAGCAATTTCCTCAATCCAAACACAATCACAATACTTAATTTAGTCCAACCAGTTCAACAGGCTAGAAGACAATGCATTGGCGCTGGCTGATTGACAAGAGAAGGCGCATGATACAAGCGCATACATTGCCTTACCGCTCGCTACAAACTATTCTCATCGGGTTAAATCCTTCGAGACCTCTTGGCTCAGTGTCCCGTTCATGTTATAACAGTAACGGATAGCTTACCCTAAGAAGAAGAATTGGAGACCCTAATTAACTTTAAATATTTCAATCCCTACCCATACTAAGAAAAAGATTTATTATTCTAGTATTACAATTGCGAAACTCCACTTCATCCACGGCACCCTAGTACTTATTCACGGATATCTGATTCGATTAGATTTCTCTCTTGGCATATCTACCTTAAATCCCCATCAAAGCTTCTCGTCACTTCAGGGTCCTAATCGCAAGCGCTAAGTGCATTGTGTAATTGAACAACGAGTGCCATTGGTCACATTGAGATAGATTCAGCTGATAGAAATCTGCACCGCTTCTGCTTCTAACGCCACACAAAGTAGTTCGTGAAGATCGGTGTAGACTCACGGCCGCGGAAAGCTCGGATCTCGGGACGGGATTTGCAAATAGGGTGGAGAAGGAAAGTATTCGCCGACGTCGACCAAAGTCTACCGGTTACCTGGACGCGAAAAAGATTCCATAAGGCTTGATATAAGTTTGATACTGTTATCTTTTGATTGAATCATATGTATTTTGCTTACATTATAACATTTTCCAGCCATGGGAGGCTTGAATTGGTCCTGATCTTTCCTTCGAGTCCTATTGGCTGATATTTGCAAAGCGCTTAGCGGAGGTACACTCGTGAGAATTACCGTAAGACTTCCGTTTCGCCGTTCAACCCAACCCGCCAGTGTCAGTGGGCTGTGCCATACTGTTTTTTTTTTTTTTTTTTTTTTTTT
>KN837077.1:1998074-2048631 GCA_000827215.1 Sphaerobolus stellatus SS14
CCAGTCATTACTCTAAAGCCATCCTTGAGGGATGTGAGTGTGGAGCCTGGGTTGAACCGGAATTGTGTTTTCTCTGTCTGTTGTTGTGGTTCTGAGGCCCAGTTTATCAAGGTCAAGTCGCTATTTGGGGTAAGGGGATTCCATTTATCTGGTATTTTTCTTACAAGGATTTGGGCTTCTGTGACACATTTATGTGGGTTCGTGCACCCTCTTTGTCTTTCATTTGAGCAGTACTCACAGAGGCAGTTTCGGCTCCTGTCATGTTCATAGTGGGTTATGTTTTGGGCATAGTCAACTAGGTCCCCCACTGTTCGTATGGAGTGTGTTTTCCTGTGGCATTGGAACCATCCATCATCCCAATTTATATTCTCATTTATAAGTCCATAGTGTTTCCATAGGGGGTATTCCCTTTTAATTTGTGTAGCAATTTCTATTCCTTCAAAAATCAGACCATATTTTTTCGCTGTTTTAATCATGTCTCGTAGGGATTTTGGGATTACTGAGGTTTTGTTGTGTGCTCGCTTCAGGTCAAAGTCTTGCAGGAATACATTTGAGATATAGGGTAGGTCGTCCTTTTTCACATCCCTGATGCTCATACGTATTAGAATGTCAGCTATTGCTCCCCACTTTGGCCTGGCTTCTCCAAAGGCAAGGTACCTCTTTACTTTCATAATCTGGATGGCTTCATTACGTGCTTCAATATCTAGGAGTTTCCTTCCCCCTTTGGTAAATTCTTTGGACAGCCACTCTTGTCCCACACGTGAGTGTTCCTTATCATCATTGTTGAAGAGTCTTACTATTCTCTTGAACTGGGTTACCACATCCTGAGGCATTCCTTGAACTGTGGTGAGGTATTGTGTGCACCCTCCTACTTCCATGTTTACTATCAATCACTTTCCCTCTTGTGTGGGATGGCTCTTTTTCCAGTTTTTCAGCTTTGCTTCAACTTTCTCCACTGTTGGTAGCCAGATTGAGGTTTGTTCAATTTCATTTCCGACAAAGGACCCTAGGATTCTGGTTGGTTCACCATCTGGGAGGATATGCATGTCTGCTGGGATTGGGTTGCTATTGTTGCTTAGTTGTCTGGTACCTTTCACAGTAGTTCTGTAGGTTTTTTTCCCAATGGGGATGATAACTGTTTTGTCAATGTTAAACTTTGCTCCTGATGCCTGACACCATTTGTGCAGGGTGTTTTGGAGGTCTTCAAAATTATCATTCTCAGATAGATATACTGTGGTGTCGTCAGCAAAGAGTGTTGCTATTAATTTTTCCTGTATTCCGGGCATGGTGAAGCCTCCTAATGTGGAGGCTCTGAGGGATTCAGCAAGAGATTCTATTGCTATGTTGAACAGTAGACAGGACAGTGGATCACCCTGTCGTACTCCCCGTATGACTGTGTAGGGGAGGCTTATTTCTCCATTTAGGATGATTACTGTTTCTGCATTTGTATATAGGTGTTTAACACAATGTATGAAATGTTCAGGGAGTTCAAATTTTTTTAATGAGGCCCAGAGGAAATCATGTCTGATTTTGTCATATGCTTTCTCCTGGTCAAGGCAGATTATTGCACCATTTTCCTCAGTGGCTTCTGCATAGTTAATTAGGAGGTTTACTAGTTCTGTGTGGTCACTTATCTGACGGTTTTTCATGAAGCCTGCTTGGTCTCTGTGGATTATCTGGGGTGCAGCTTCTGCCAGACGAAAGGTTAGGGCTCTTGTCATTATTCTATAGTCAGTGTTTAGTATTGTTATTGGTCTGTAGTTTCCAATATCTGTTCTCTCTTTCTTTTTATACAGTGGACACATCCATCCTTTGTTAAAGCTTGTGCCAGGAGCAATGCCTAGGGTTTCAATGTCGTTGAAGACATCTGTCATAAGAGCTATTATGTCAAAAGCAGGGTTATCTCGCTTGCTATCTTTCTTGTGTCTTTCTGCTAGTGTCTTCCACAGTTCATATGGAATTCCATCTATTCCAGCAGCCTTGCCATTTGGTAGACCTTTCATGGCTTTCATGACTTCCTCAGGTTCTAAGAGGCTGCTTAGCTTTCCAGACATGCCTTCATTTACCCTCCTTTTAAGGCATGATATGGTTGTGTCTATAATTCTTTGCCTGTCCACAGGGCTTTCACTAGGTTCAATGTCTTTATTTTGGAGGTTATTGTGGTAGTCTCTGGTTAACTCTGCCATTTTTGCTGAGCTTGTTTCATATTTGGGAGGGCTAGTGGATGGTATTTTTAGTGCATATATTGTGTCTCTTGGTGGTTTTATTTTATTTATTGATATCCATTCTTTACTTATGGTTTCATTGTAGGCAAAACATTTCGCTGCTAAGTTTGTCCTTTTCCGCTGGTGCCTTTGTTGTATCAACTTTGCCAGGTCTTCTTCCAGGAAGCCAGTCACATATGCTTTTTCATCTTCATCTGCACTTGAGTCTAGCATGTCTTTTATTTGTTGCTCTTTGAAATCGATTTTTTTGTCTAGTAGAGAGGCTGTTTTGCTGGCATATGTACGTGCTAGTTTGATTACACTTTCTTTGAAGTCTGTATAAATTTTTTGTACTCCTTGAAGTCTTGATTCGGGGTTTCCCATTTTCAATTGTATTTTTAACCCTAACTTTACTACTTCTGAGATAAACTCATTATTTTCTACTACAAAAGGTGGTATTGCCCACCTTCCTTTTCCAATGTCAGGTGCTTTGGGTTTTATTATTTTTGTTGACACAAGTTTGTGATCACTCTCAAAAGGCGCTTTTTCTATCTTCCATTCAGTGGTTAATTTAACCCATTTTCTTTTCATATACATTCGATCTATTCTTGATTGTCGTAGTGTTCCTTTGTTAAAATATGTATAATTTATATCAGTTGGGTAGGTTTGCCTCCAGGCATCTTGTAAGGCAAAATGCGACTTTAGATCTTGTAGTGCTGTCACTGTACTTTCATTGTCTGGGTGACTAGGGAGGCGATCTATTGCTTCTTCTATCACATTGAAGTCTCCCAGAATCATGTCAATTGTGGGTAGTGTCCCTTGCTCCCCCTTCTCTTTCAACTTGTTCCAGAAGGTTTCACTTTCTTTTGGATCATTTGGGGCATATATGGCAAGTATGTTGAGGACAATGGTGTCCAGTTGGTTTACCCAGGGCAGTGTTAGGAGGATTGCTCTACCAGGAATTATCTCTTTGGACTTTGCTTCTTCCCATTTTACCAGGTGTTTGTTTAGTAGTATGGCAACACCTTTTGAGTTTGGTCTGGTGTGGTCTTCAGAGGATATTATCTGCATACTGCGCTCAAATAGTCTGTTTAGGCTGTCTAGCTTTTCATTACTTAGATGGGTTTCCTGTACTGTGAGGATACCTATTTGGTTGTCTCGTATGACCTGGTTCATGTGGCTCCATTTATCTTGGATCCCATCTGAGCCTGCTCCCCGAATGTTTAAAGTACCAATTCTCAGGCCAGGCTTGAGCCTTTTTCTTTTATATGCTTCTTTACTTTGGTTTCTTTGGGATCCCTCCTGAGGAGGCCCATTTGAGTTCAACAACTCCTCAGCACTTGCAGTGCCGCTGCCTGGAGCTGTAGTTCCACCAGAGGTGCTGTCAGCTGTGCAGGCATCTTCACCATGCATAGATCCACCAGAGGTGCTATGTTGTGAAGTTATGTGGTTTGGGTTTGGGAGGGGAGGTCTGCCACCATTCTCTCCTCGGGAATCATCGAAGATGTTCCTGGCAGTCAAAGGTTCATTATCTCTTCCCGTGGAGAGGCCAAGTCCATTTACCATTGTTGTCTCGGTCCGAGTTCCATCGAGCACTCGTGGGCTCAAGTAGTGGTGTGTAGTCATTGGGTAAGGGATAGAGTGTAACCATTCGCTGCCTCCGAGCTCTCTCATGCGTCTTCGGGGGGGTCCTGGCAGCGGGTGGACCTTCCCCTCCTCATGAGAGAGGCAGTTAGCCTGTGACCGTTGAAGAGTTGCTAACAGAGCAAATGTCTGAAAGCCTGTGTGCAGCGCTCTTTACAGACTGGACAACTAACATATCGTTGTTTAATGCCAACTGTAAATAGCACGCAGACATAGAGATATAGCAGTGCTCACAATCAATGAGTTGATAAAGCTATCTAACTCAGAAGACTATTAGAGAGGGGCCTTAGCAGGTAGGCTCAAGCTTAAGATGGTAGAAAACTGTAGACTAGAGAACTGATGAACTGGTGGAATGATGATATTGAGAGTAGGGGTGGAGTCCTTATACATACATGAGGAGCGCATGGCAGGCTTAGCAGTGCGACAATACAAATACAGTGTCTATATGCACAATCGAAATCAGAGTCAAAGAGGTTGACAGATGTCAATGGGTATCAGAAAATGAACGAAAGGTGTTGATGGTAGCAAGGGTGGCTAAGCTATGCCTGTCGATTGACACAGTGGTGCATTGAATGATGGAAAAGGAATCGAATGATGAAGAAGACTATCAGATAAGTCAAAAGAGGGAAAAGTGGAGTGAAATTGAGGAAATGATGGAGAAGGACAGTCTAAAGAGATTATTAAAAAACAGTTAATGAACAGTGGATGCGATAACAAGTGAACCAAGGATAATAATGCTGAGAGACAGGCTAAGAACATGCACCCAATACCTTCTTATCCAATTTCTCCGAGTGGCTTGATGTCTGGCCACTGAACTGCCTGTTCGTCCAAGTTGCGCATCGATGTGAGAAGGAAGGGGAGGGTAAAGATGATGCGCTGGAGGAGGAAGAGATGGGAGAGGGGTGCTTGGCAGTGGAGGAGTGAAGTTTTCTTCAAAGAAGATGTCTGGCACAGGTATAGTGACTTTCACCTCTCTGTTACGATATGTGTGGACCAGAACTGCCCTATAGTCCATGGAGCATCCATCTTCCTCTTTTGCAGATATGGGAACCCTGCCGATGAGTGTGAACCATTCGCCATATGGAGCAAGGAAAATGTGACAGTTCATAGCATAGGGAGGTTTGAAATCAAAAGCCGATAACACAATCCTCTCTTTGTACTTGCTGAGCGGAGGGGATTTGGTATCTTTGGGGTGCCTGTTGCTGGTTGTCCTGACGTATTGCCAAACAATGACATAGTGGTCATGACCAAAAGGGGTTACTGCATGGGTAACTGGAGCATAGGTTGGTTCAAAGGGGGTTGTCATGATTGGACTAGAGGCAGGGGTGTGGGATTTGCGTGGATGCTTACGTTGAGGTTGGGAGCCGATCAAAGTTGGGTGTGAGATTAAGCGCTGCCAGATGGTTGATAGCGCTGTTTGAATCTGAGTCAGGATATAGATAGAGTGGATGACAAAGGAATAAGAGCCAAGGATAGGGGATGGATAAAATCATAGGAAAATGGAAAATAGACCTCGCTGAAAGGCTTGTACTATATGAGAGAACAATAGAAGTGTGGGAAAGTATAGGAGGTTTGGGAAGCAATATCCTGGACTGGACTGTTGCATTACCAAGGCCTTTGATTTAGAGACAGTGGACTAACTTTGCACGATTGCGAAAGGGTGAGGTTCAGTTCAGATTTCACCGGAAACTGCCAACAGCCCAGAAAGGGGTGAAGTCCACGGGTTTAGTAGCCTAGTTCCACGCATATGCCAGATATATGTTATCTCGAGCTGACATACAGTGGAATCATAATAGATTTTGTACATTGAGGGAAGAGGTTGCTAGGTGTGCATGAAGATGTCGCTAGAGTAAGTTTTTGCGAGGAGTTCACGCGCGGGAAGAAAATAGCGCTGGGATTAAATGTGCAAGCGGCTCCCATGAGAAACCAATTACTTTACTTGTGTTCATCAAAATTTGTGCAGTTATAATGTATATTGACGCCAGATTTGATCTGAACACGCGACCTCTTGTTGTTGATTTTTATTTTATTTTATTTTAATTTTTGAAGAACAAGAGGTTTGGGAGGAGCTGTCATGTCGCGTGCACTTATTCGTGAATTATTATTAATAACTGTCTCGTGGGTCATGCAAAATTCACACTGTCTTTTGGTCCTTAACCCTGCCATTTACTGTAATGAAAACTCCGACCGGGAGGATGGAGTCTTTCCAGCTGGGAGGAAAGAGTACTGCCTCGGCAACTCCGTTCGGTTCAGACTCCACTGGCAGGAGCCGACGTCCCAGGAAGTGCCGAGCTATACATATATATTTACCTAATCCTTCGCATAGGCCGAAAATATGTTGTCCTGGGTCAGTTTACAGCACAATACAATTCGGGTTGTTGTGTTAAGGAGAAAGTCACTGGGCGTGCATGCAGAAAATGCTGCTGGGGCAGCTTTTCGAGAGAAGCAGAGTAGGTTTAAGACAAGCCCCACTGGCGCTTGAGGTGGCGGTAGTCTGTGTAGGGGCTTGGGCTAAGCTCAGCGTTTAGATGGGGCCTACTTTCTGCCATTTCTTAAACAGCCCTTCAGGCAGTTCCTCAATTTTTTATTTTTATTTTAAGTAGTAAGCTAGAGGTGCATTTAAAAGCGAATAGTTATTAATGAACATCTGCATTCGATTCTGTTATTTATGGTGGAAGGGACAACATGGGTGACGCTTCGCCCCAATATTTGGGCTGTCTTGAGCCCCTATAGGCTTCTAAAATTCTGCCAAATTTTAACTGCATCTGCAATCGTACTTTAATTGTGCCTATATTTCTACACAATTTTAGAGGACTATAACATTCACACAGAAAATATTTTCAAGTTGTTGGGGCTGGGATGCGACTGCACCGTCACGTTATGTCGCGCGCTTCATTAACGACCATGAGCGAAACTCCATCAAACATTAAGTGGGACGAATTGCTGCCTGGAACAGCAAAGGGGGTAAATGAAAATAAAATAAAATAAAATAAAGTAAAAATATACAGCTGGTATTTTCTTGAAGACACACGTCTGATCACGTTCTAAAGCCTTTTAATGGTGAAATCACTATGACGGTCTTCCCTGGCTGCATTGCTGCCACCCTTCGAAATTAGCGCTTTTGCCGTATCCTGAAACCGCGCACACGATGGAATCGTATCCCGACCATATTTTATGAAAGGTTTGTGCTTGCCAGTCGTCGATATCTTAATTTAACTTGAATTTTTCCGACACACCTAACTTGATCTGTTCGGGATCCAAAAAAGGCTTGCGAAGACCAATTCTTCCAAATCCGGCTGGTGTTTTGTGCTTGCGTGGTGTTTCTCCTATGCTATTAGGTGTCGTAGGTGCACCCTGTATACGCGTTTTAGGCCAGAGTGTAGTAGGAGGCATGAAGCTGAGGTCAATCACGGAGAGCTCTGGTGGTCAGGTCTCCTCCGCTGGTGGTTTAAAGTCCAATGAATGTGTTTGGACGCGACTTACACGCTCTAAAACATTTATTAGAGTTATATTATAGTATATGCATTTTTCCAGGGATGCCAGGTCTCGCTACAATGTAGTAGGTTCTTGGTAAACCGTCTTTACAATAAACATACTTCGCCCAAATTGCGAATTTTTATTTTTATTTAGGTGTCGTCGTTTCATTGATTTCTTCTTTTAATGGCGCACACAACTTATTTTATTTTGTTCACTCATTTATATTTTATCGATTTTTGTTTTTGTGTTGTTTAAGATAACGGCTGGGGGTTTATTTTCCAAAAGCCTAGATTTAGTTTATAATAAACTTTGCGACGTATTATTTAGTAGGGCATGTCATAAGCGCGAGCTGATCCGCGACCTCTTCTAACCCCGAAGAAACCTCCTCTTCCCCTAGTGTTCCCACCATGGTAGCGGGGCCCGTTGTCGTTGGGACCGTCAGCGTCGACATTGTCTGGTGCATTAGGGTGCGTGGTTGGGAAGCCTGGGAGTCTGCGAAAAGGGCAGTCGACCACTTTATGGTCTCGAGCCTTGCATAGGATGCAGAGGACGTCCTTGAAAATAGTGTGGCGGCCATATTCTGTTTCGTAGCCAAAAGTGCGAAGGTGATTGAGCCATGGGGTGTGGGCGATGACACTAGGGGGATGGAGGAAAATCTTGTAGACGACTTCCAGCTTGTCGTCTATGGTGATTTCGTGTTTTTCGACCATCAGGCTGTTGGCAATAAAAGCCGTGATCGTCGCTTCGTCTGTGGCGTTCTCCGCTGGGATGTTGTCCTTGTGGGTTGCGAGCCATGCGTAGAAGTTCCTAGAGCCTTCCTTTAGGTAGTGGGGGCGGAGCAGGTCACGGACGCCATCCGCTGTGAAACCCAGAGGGAGGTGGCGCAGGGTGATTGCGTATGGGGGAGGGGGCGCACCATATCCGTAACAGAAAAAGGTAATATCAGGGAAAGCGAAACATCCCTGGTGGACAAGGAAATCGTGTTCTGCTTTGGTGAGCTCATATGCAAGGATGCAGAAACGGTGGTACCCGCCCTGGAAGCGATCTGAGGGGGCCGCTAACCGGGTGGACACGGGGCGGCTGAGTAGCGCGGACAGCTTGGTTTGGATGGGGGCTTGCATCACATTGGGGTCGATGTTGATCTTGCAGTAAGCGGCGTATATGAGGGTTTTCCAGCCAGCAAGGTTGCGCCATATGTTCTGGCACTGGGGAGTGTTGCGCTCCTGGAGCTCTGCACTGGTGACTTGGGCCATTGGGAAGCCGTCGTAGGGCCTTGCCAAAGCTTGTGCGAGGACTGTAAGGTCAACGTTGGCTGGCGGGTCGTCATGTGTCTCTTGGGGGGGCTGCGTAGCGTCGCATTTGTTGCTTACGCTGCTGCTGCGTGGAGGGATATCGGTATTCGTCTGTGGAGCCATCAGTACGTTGTCAGGTCGGGCGCGTATCCACGCTTACTCCATCGTTGACATCGCCTGTGGCATCTTGATTTAAGCTCTGGACATCGAGTTTGAGTTGTGTTTGCGAGCTTGTTTGCGGGTTATGAGGGCCCTGGATCTCGTCGAGTTGCATCCCAGTTGAGGTGCTGTTCATCTTGCGCTTGTAGCCGGGTGTTGGCGAGATTGATTCGCAATTGAGTAGGGTTCTGCGACGTTTAGGGACAGCTATCTTCTGGGGAGTGAAGTGATCGGCTTTGCGTGTCAGAGAGTTTACGAATTGCTCGCCGTCGATGGTGGGCCCGTTGGGAGAGAAGAAATTATCGTCTGAAGATGGTTGCATCCTGGAGGGGGGGAGCGTTCCCTTGGGGTTCCTTTTGGGGGTTGTGATTTACTGATGATGTTCGATAGGTTATCACATTATCACAGGCTTTTAGCGCCCGTGCGTTGGGGTTTGTTCGCTGTGCTCGACGGCGTGAGCAGCGATTTGGCGTAGGGAGCAGTACATTTACTCGGGCAGTTGGACGGCCTTAGGATTGGGTAGTCGCCCTTTCCGTTTTGGCGGTTCAACTACGTGTATGCCCGCTCTTATGTCCAACCACCGGTTCCCTTTCGGCCGTGTGGTGATGGTACGGATCAAGAGGCTCCGCTGTGCCATACTGTTAGAATGTTAAGTATCTTTAAAGGTTAGAATCGCTCGTTAACTCCTGGAAAGCGTGGACCCAGGCGACCCGGAAATTACAGCAGTCCACAGGAGCAAGAGGAAGCGGAACATCTCAGACGCGTGAGGTTGCGAGAAGCCTGCAGCTAAGTAAGATCTCCTGGTAATATAGCAACATATTCTGATGTTATGCGTAAATAACAGAAAACGCAGAGCGCTACTCAAAGTGGAGCTCACAACTCTGCTGACGGAACTGAAGATGCATGAGTGCTTTTTCAGAGCGAGTCACATACTTTTTGTGCCAGTACGATGAAAGGATTAAGCAAACAGTCCTAATCCATCACACAAAATTTTATCGCGAAAGCGGTGCGATATAGATGACGATATAATGGGAAGCGTATGTCGTGCTAAGTGCTTATGACTTAGCTTTCCCTGATTTCCCTAACAGACAATAATACCATGCGTAACCGGATAAAAGGCCTTTTTTTCTTGCTTCTGAATCATAAGCAAGCCGAAGCCGAAAGGTACGAGGATACATCGTCTCTCCGAAGTTTTACCGAATCGTTGGAAAGCACCCACCATACACGTTCGGAACAATCTTCTGTATCTACAGTTGCTTTATTGTCTCGTGATTCTCTGCTTCACCCTATGAAACTGCCAAGAATGGGATCAAATAGAGACTCTCCGTGAGAAGATGGAAATGCTTTCCAGCATTACTCTGCTTACAGGCTATCAACCAAATTCCAATCCAGTATCTGGGTTATCAACATTATCTCAAACTCAAACACAGAACCACATAGCAATATCACTAGACACTGTCAAATCTCTATTAGTAGCAACTCAACGGCAGTAGCGTGGCTTGGTGAGGTTGCTTCATTGCCAGTGGTTTGGCAAACCCGAACTGGTCAATTACTAATTGTTTTGAAGCCATAGAAGAGCGTACTCTAACGTATTATAGCTGAGTAGCACGTGTCGCTACCGTCCAGGAAACGTAAACTGGAGTAACAGAAGACAGAAGATCGGCCGAAGAAGATTGACCATTTGTCGGAAATTTGCCGATTTGAAGAGGTCTAGTACCTCAACAGCCTCTTCGCTGAAGTCGGGGTAACTTTTTGGTAGACTCAACCCATACTCTAGGCTGTCCCGGCATTCTCATAACTTACTTCTTCATTCAAATATTTCTTATTTCATGTATAGAATATTTTACACACCACTGCGTCTGAACACCATATCATCTGGCTTCGAAGAAACGGGGAGAATTACTTTCAAAATTCCGTTGAACTTGGAGTATCTTTTGGACCGACCGAAGTCATCATCAGACTCCGAGGACGACGGATCGAGGAGACTACTAAGACCTACTTCAGCCAGAGATTTAGGCAATAATCTGTCTACTTAGGCTTTTTCTTGGCGATTAGTTGTGATGCTGCGGAATATGTGAGAAGAAATACTGATACATATTATAGTGGTTCTAGCGTGCAAGTTCGATAAGGTGCACTAGAAGACATATCTGGGCAGCAACTTACCTTGCGCCTAATCGTTTTAGGCACATTCGAGCATTATTATTGAGAGTATCGTGTATTTCAGATTAAAGAGTATTTTGAAGAAGTTTAGCGAAATTATGAAGCATGAATATCCCTGTGAAATCCGCCATGCAGCGGCAAGATACGTTACGGCGTGTCAGTAGGTTATAAAAGGTTTTCTTCTCAATCACAATATGATCTTACCCAAGGGAGAAAAATCTTCTATATTTTCTGTTACAGTGACTTTGGATGGAGAGTAGACTCGAAAATCTTATGGAAAAACTTGGAGTTGTCACCCGGGACCTATCAGCTGCTTGTTCGGAATCTTCAACCTGGCTCCTAATGCCACTCCACTCACTGGTCACAAAGTTGGAGCCTTCGTATAACCGGTGCTGATCGCATTCAACCATCTCCGGAGACATGTAGCATCTAAGCAATCTGAGAATTTGACATGAAACGCTTATTGCATGATCGTGATAATACGTTATCTTTTGATGGCCCAACCCAAGGATAGGAATCCTGGCGGTGATAAGGTTTATTTAACACGTGAGTTGCTACTAGCTAGTAAGCATTTCTTTTCCCATATATATTGGAAATCTTTTAATTGAACAGATATGAAAGATAACTGCATTTCTAGGGAAAATGAAACCGCGTGAGGAAAAGGAAAGTATGTCTATGGTTTGCCAAGTACGGAGTATCCTATAATCATTCTTGAAGTCTACTATCCGCTGAAAGAGGATGTCCTTGGCATCCATATCGTAGTGCCCATAGAAATTATAATGCAGGGACACGTTCTACCATCAGGCCTACGACAAATCCCCTGAAAGAAGATAATCCCGAAGACAAATGACAAGGAAGCTGAGTCCTGGTATCGACTTCGGAGCTTAAAAGGCCAAACCCTGATTAACTTCATTTGAAAAGAGGAATTGAACAACTAAAATGGGTTCCTTCTGTTGGGAGATGGAGAGTGTACTGATTTATTAAGAGCCAGTATTAAGGTTCGGCCCCGGTTAATATCATACTGATAGTCATGTGGCTATTTAATTAATTTCAAATATCCCGCTTTTACTTATAGAGAATAGCGAACTAGTTATATGCTTGAGTTTGACCAATTCTTTTCCGCCGTATATTCATATGTAAGGCTAAAGAAAAGAGTCTTATGCATAGCTGGATACGACTTGCGCAGTTGTGCAATAATATAACCATAAATAATTCCCTTCGAGTTTGAAGGAGCATCAGCATCTACTTATCCTCATGGGTCGACCATCTAAGCAAAATATCAGACTACGCCCACTTTTATACGGGACTTGAATTTCATCTGGACAGAATCTTTTCTCAAAAAGCCATCCAGGCAGGAGAAATGGGACAATTAATCTCAAGCGTAAGAGTTTTCTACTAGTAGGGTTCCGCAGGAAAATTGGTGGGAGGAGTTGTCATTCTTATTGGGAAAATCCACGGATTTCGCTGTCCAAATTTAGAAGATGTTAATCCAGGAGAACTCCGAGTTGTAATAATAATGATCTGGCCACCAATATTCAAGATTTTCCTATGCAATGGTTACCCCATACAATTCAGAATAATATCCTATTTATTGCTACACTCTTAACGAGGCGACCACTGTAAAATCCAAGAATTCGACTCTTCATCCAAGATTTAGTAAGACGTATCTATACCTTAGCTCGCTTCATAGCTATGGAAATTATCCACTGCGTATCAGCTCTACATCCGCTTGTTCCTGTTTTGCAGCTGGAACTTCGAAAAATACTATGATCATCCGTAAGAGGAGCTTGGAAGGGTATAAATGAGTCCTTCATCCGAGCGCCGTTCCCAACAGAAAACGACTTGGTTCTTTATATATATCTGCAAAACCTCAGGCGGTGCACATAATTCTCTGCTCTGAGTCATGCACTGCGTTATATGATGGACTTACTAATTTCCACACCTAAGCTCACAATCAAAACGCGAAATGACAAAAATGTCGGCCATGGTCTAAAGACAATAATGGATGGATAGTGGGGCATAGATTATTTTGTGCTAAGTAGGCCGACTAGACCGGATAGACTACTAGTACGAGAGGAGCTCATCAGACCCATAATGTCAGCCACAAACAATGAGTGCATATAGTACCTATACGGAAATTTGAAGCATCTATGAAATATGAACATTTGCTATATTGTCACATTACGGAGTATATAGAATCGGTTAGCAGAAGTTTAACAGGTGGACATTCATCTCAACCACATGTAAAGTGTGCTTCGACGAGATAGGGGTTCAAGAATGCTTCCGCTTAAGATAAACGTTCGGCTTCTACTGTCAAAATTGTGGAGATAAGTATGTAGTTCGCTTTGAAGATAGACCTCGGGTACATGAAGATATCGTATTGGATTATGTAGTATACCGGGGCGAATGAAGTGATCTGTCATATTCTGATTGATCTGCAAACATATGCGAACGATAATCAACAATACAGCGCAACAGGATAAGTGATAGGCCTACCCAGGCCACGGAGGAGGCGAAGCGCGCGTCTATGTAGTCACCCTTTTTCGTAAACTGTCATGAGTTGCAACGTCATTTTTCGCCGATAAAGAAACCATGAGAAGGGTCCGTTTTCTTTGCTTTGGTCAACCAAACACAGGATAAATACAGATCAAACGGAATTATTGAAATATTTTTCTCGTGCAATATCCAAGAAGTTATAAGAGTGCGGGGAAAATATGACCACGATATTGACGGTGGCGTTCATTTCCTTGTCTTCCTAGCTATAGGATGGTTGATGCCAAGTTCTTCTAATATGATCAAGAAGAAGTCGACTCTCGGACACTGCCCTGATACGGGGTTCTAAAGTTCCACAGGTATAACCCCCTTCTAACGATTTCCTCGAAGCAGGTGCATTATGCATAATTTCCCTAGACAGCTCCAAATGACCAGTGATATACCGGATGCACCCACGCAAAGTGAAGTGCAAGGGGGCCTCCCATCTGCTATAAAATGGTCGCTGTCCACTATTCTCTATTTTCGATAACCTCCAAGCTAAAAGGAATGTTCGGATATAAACGGTATAAGAGCATAACGGGCGCAGTTTGCGCAGTGGGATTCAAAGTGAAATACAGGAGAAAAATGGAAGATGCATATCCAGGAATGCCCTTGGCTTCATTGTGTGGATCGCCTACACTATTTTGCGCTTGGCTGGTTACCTTATCGTTGGAAATCCGGAGGTTTAGAAGCTCTGCTCGGACCCGTTGATCCTAATCTTCGTGGGACTACTTAGACTTGGCAAGTGAATTATCATCAGTCTTCCAAATTAAGGGGGTAAGTTGTCACGATTTATAAAAGTATGACTGGCAGCTTGGTACTGTGATCAAGTTAACGACAAGTTAATGATGTCCACTGTAAAAAAAGGAGAGACTGCACAATACATAGCTACGCTTATAAAGATATTTCAGATTTCAGCCCTTTTGAAGGAAGACGAAATGAAAATAACGTTTAACCACATTTCCCATGGAGAAGCTGACCGAAAAGATGCTGGTTGGGCTTGGCGAGAGTACCGCCCTGCATGAGTGGCTCTGGCCGGATCCGGCAGATATCGGAGAGCGAAATTTCCGTTCCCGTTGATGTTCCCACAGTTTGGGGCCAGTGAGAAAGTCAGTGGACTCTTCCCAGATGGCCTCCTGATTTACGACAATCGTCTCATTTTTGAACCACAGTTTGATTCATATGTACATTGTCTATCATTAAAGGTATGTCCATACTATTGATATACTCCGCTGACACTTATAGCTTTTTAGACAATAAGACGGCGACCCGCTATCCTCCGTCTACGTAACCCTTTCTCTTCATTTTGAACTTGGGTTGAACTTGATGCATTGGTATATGGTACTTCTTATTGACTGAGCTGGCACTGATTCCCGAGATCAATCCCCCGTGCGTGACGAAGTAATGTGGATAGCCCTCGTGAGTACTCAGTAATAAAAATAAATAAATCGAGGCTTACGAAACCAAAAACGTGCTGCGCCTAGAACAATGGTGGGGTTCATCATGCATTTTCCGTTATTCTTGGCAAAGGAAGTAATGCGTGACAGCGCGGCTTTACAAGTATTCCTTGCTTCCTCCATCCTTCGATAAGCGGGAGAATTGGGACGCTTCAATCGGATATGAAACGACGCGTTTCTCGAAATGAAATTTCAAGCTGCAAATAGTCTATGTTCTCTTGTTGCTGCTGCTAGCTTGCTCTGTTTGTTTTTTCTCGTACCAACACGGCTATCAGATTTAACCTCTCCTTCCCCTAACGTTGAAGTTGTTCTTGGCCACCGACAAGGTCTAGGCACACACACTTCAGTCCCTCTTCGGAACCGCTCTCCGACGGTGCTATATTGTGCTAACGGCTATCCGGAGGGAATCCTCAGGCGTCAATGTCAACGAATAGGGATGATAGAAGCATCGGGGCAACCAGGAGCATATATTCCGTTCGCCACGTTATCCTTACTATTAACGTTCTAAATCATTCAAGAGAGGAGTAGATATAGTCAATTCCTTCCGTTCTCTATACCCAACACTGCTTTCTGGAGAAAGATCCATCCGTTTCGTTGTTTCTCCGCTCCCAGGGTGCTGAGTCTGAGGGTATTTCTTGGCCGTCTCCAGGTCCTCTATGCTTCTACTGCTACATCCTAGCCCCTAGCCGTATATTTACCTAATGGGAGATAGCCTTCCCTGCTATTTTCAGGAACGCAAACATGGGTACACGAATCTGATACAACTAAGCTTGACGAATCATACATTACGATACCCATCTGTTATCTGTCTATTTGATACGTGGGCTTCGCGAACATCTTTTTAACTGCTTATTAACTTAACTTGATGCCGACATGCTAGCGGAAGAATTCCGTAATTGCTGGTGGACATGCAAAGCCATGCCTAGTTGCGGTATACTTGAACCGGACGCATAGGTTAGGCCATGTGGCGTTCAGCCACAGTCTTCTGATATGTCCCCTTTGAGCACCGCGACTATCATGTTTTTCAAAATGAAGGCGTCATTTTGCTTCGCGCAAGTCTCTAATCGCTCTCTCATCTCCTCTATTATAGACGCCAAGCTGCCGGAGAATATCGGGAAATGTTACCACCGAAAATCTATCCTAGGCTTCTTCCCTTGAAGATTGCTATGGTTGTATCTTCAAGGAATCCCGCCAATAGAACATGAGAAAATTTAGAAACATCACGATGGATAAATCCCAAATCGGTGAGTGGGTACCCAATCTGTTACGTAGCAAAATTAGTTTTTGCGGAAGCCACAACAATATAGTCTCCCACTTCTCCTGCGGAGCTCCGTATATGCTCCACGAGGGATTATGTGTATAAAAGCAATATCTGTCTTGCCTGTCTTACTCCAGCTCACAGCTGCTACATCTTCACAGCACTCCTCAGCTCCTCGGCTATATCTTCATCGTCTTCTCTCTACTAATTAGCCTTTCAACATGGTCGATATCATCAACGAGTCCGTCCCCAATGCCCCAGTCGTCGAAATCGATACTCCCCTTGCAGAAACTGTCCCCTCTATTGAAGAAACTACTGTAGAGGCTCCCTCCGATGAGGCTTCCTCTGACTCTGCGGCAGAGACTCCCTCTGAAGGAGAGTCAACTGAAGTCACTGAGGCCATCGACGAAAAGAAGAGCTACTTGCTTGAGGGTCCCCTGTCCCACAGGCCCAGCACCCGCTTTAGACAAATGTTGGCCCGTCCTGGAATTATCGTAAGTACTACCCCTTGAGCATATCGTCCGATTCTTGCTCAAATTTCCGCTTGGCAGGCTGCTCCTGGTATCTGTGATGGCATTAGCGCCCGCTGCGCCTTGGAAGCTGGCTTTGACTGCCTCTACCAAAGGTAAACATTTTACTAAACCGAAAAGGGCTCTTTTAACCCATGTTTACACAGTGGAGCTGCCACCACTGCGTCACGGCTTGGTCAACCAGATTTGGCAATCGCGACCTTGAATGACTTTGTCCAGGCTGCGCAAATGGTCTGCAGCATCTCTCCCTCTACCCCCGTCATTGCCGATGCCGACACAGGGTTAGTTCTTTTATTTCATCTGTATGCTCAGATTTATTGATTCCCATTTAGCTTCGGAGGTGCCACTATGGTCGCCAGAACCGTTTACCAATATCACAAGGCTGGCGTCGCTGCACTACATATCGAGGATCAAGTACAAACCAAGCGTTGTGGTCACCTGATGGGCAAGCAAGTCGTCGACGTTGACGAATACTTGACTCGCATTCGGGCAGCTTGCATTGCCCGAGACACTATTCCCGACTGCGATATTGTAGTTATTGCCCGAACGGACTCCGCACAAGTCTTGGGGATGGATGAGGCTGTCCGCCGATTAAAGCTTGCGGCTGAAGCTGGTGCTGATGCTGCATTCATCGAAGGCGTCAAGACGAAGGAGCTCTTGGAAAAGACTGTCAAGGCTTTACATCCTACGCCAGTCCTCGTCAACGTCATTTCTGGTGGTTTGACTCCTTCCTTCACTGTTAAGGAAGCGGAGGATATGGGTGCAAAAATCATCAGTGAGTCTAAGAAAAGAATAGAAGGATCATATTACTTATGGATATACCTTTCTTAGTTTTCTCTCTGGTATCGGCTGTCGCTGCTGTACACGGCATCCGTGCAGCTATGGCAAGCCTCAAGAAGACGGGTACAGACTTCTCATCTGCCCAAGGCATGGATCCTCGTCAATTCTTCGAAGTGATGTACGTATATTTCCTTTCTAAGGCTTGCCAAGAGACTCATTCCTTTCCAGGGGATTGAATGATATCATTGAGCTTGATGCAAAAGCAGGCTCTACTGCCTACGCGGTTGTTTAAAGGAGACTAATAGTGGGCCTTTTTTTTCTCTCCTTTCTGGCACGGTTTCTTGGGAGCAGATTGTTCCACCCCAATATTCTCTCTTAGATATCATTAGACATGTAATACGACACTATCTATAAAAGTGCCTACTCTTTCCATTCCTTAATTAAGCTTCCTAAAGTCAGATCAATGCGCCAAGAAAGCCGAGAGAAGCCAGAGAAGACAGTTACATCAAAAGTCAAATCTTTACTCCAAGTATCACCAGCCTATGTCAACGCTTGGATTAATATCGATCTTCTCACACGTCGGAAATACCAAGTATCGGGGTCCGCAGCCACGGCGACTAAAATGGAGGCGATGATCTTTCTGTAATCGTCCAACGAATAATAAGCATCTAACTTTGATGGAGCATAGGTCTGTATCATATCCTTACTGCCAGAAAGGTCCAAGCTCCGATTCGAACTCTCATAGGTACTATCTTAATATTTCATGAGTTTCCTAGCGATGAAACACAACACTTCTACTAATACCGGCAGGACCGGTTAGTCATTAGCATCCTCGTGGAAGCATACGAAAAATACTTACAAACGTCGTGTAAGTCTATCGATCATTAATTACGCTGATTCTAGGGGAAATCAGCCTTACTTCCATAAGTCTCCATACGAGGTTCATGCTATACCAAATAATAGCCATACTCAGCTATGCGTCACATATAAGCGGTATAACCAGTTTCTTATCTCTCTGAAATAGGTACGGCGATATGCCACTCTGAAAATGTTTGGCGGCCATCGCTAGTCGTGCTGATATGAAACCAAGGGAATCTGCTGTCCTGAAGGGGAGATGGCATAGTTTTTTCTTCGATATTTAGTTCACGACAAAAAAAGATATTGCATTTGGCTATCACCTCAATCAAATACACCAGATCTAAGTAAACATCTAAATTGCGTCCTAATAACATATAAAATAACATTATTATTATTATTATTATTATTATTTTAAACTAAAGTACTACATATTCTCATCAGATCCTTCCCATTCATGAGTACTTAAGCATATTCTCTTGAGTGCTCTCTGTTAAGTAGATTGCTCTCGCCATTCAAATGTTTTCCTTTTGTCCGCCCCTGAAGCTTTGAAGACTCTATGCGTTGTTCAAGAATGTAAATTATCTCAGAAGTTGGTATAACATAGAAAAAAATGAAGTTGATAAATAAACCTTAAGAGATAATGCTATCTATGCTAGTGAACCAATGAAGTCTACTTAGACTTTCACAATTACAACCGCACCGCAGTCATAAACTAATACTCCCAAGATCCGGCTTTCATTCTCCAAAGATGGTCTCGTCCCATTTATTCTTCGCAACAGTCTAAAATGAAGGTATGTAAAGAAGCTTGAGTCTATCAGATGTCTATTATGACTGCTTTCCCAGCTTGGCACTGGAAGAAAATAGAATGACTGACGAATTTTCTATATACGGGAATGTTCGCATACTCATTTCCAAGGAATATTGTGGTTTGCCCACAGTGAAGTACAAAAATGGTATATGCCGTCAAGGTGCTGCGCGAACAAAATTGTGCTTAAGAAAAGCTGAATGGGTATTGGCGTGTGACCACAGGAACGCCAAACCGCAGCATACATCCGTTTCCCTTGGCGATGCTCTCTCTCCCATCCTCATTTAGACTTAGTCCACGTTGAGAAATTCCTGGCTTTCACATCTAGCCAAAAAGTGTTGTCAGTGCGGGTGCCAATAAGCCCGGATAAATTTATTCTCGGACATTCGAATTTTTCAGAAGGTTTGAACATATTGTATCTTTTTTTATTACTAAATAAAATATTTTGGCTGATGATAAATTTGGGAAATATTTATATATTCCCCGCGGATCTGCAAGTAGTATTACGTACTGTTGCTTCACGAAGATAGCCAAAGCGCTCAGAAGTAAGAACGCGACAATGACTCGTTATCTATTGACTTCCACTCAACTAGACGCAGTCACTAAAGCAAACGTAATCGGTATGCCCAAGACGATGGGAGACCTTTCAATGCTTTCTGCAAAGGACATCCGCCTTTTATGCCGTTCCAACTCCTTTTGCCAACCGACTGCTGGACTCTGCCCAACTGAATCCCAGGCAAACCTTCTCATTTTGCCTGAGATATATGCTGATAATTTCCGCAAGTTATGTGCGCGAAATCCTGTTAGCTGTCCACTTTTGGGGGAATCACCTGCACCGGGAGACCCTTCGATACCTCCTTCGTTGGGGCGAGACGGAGATGTGAGGACAGATGCTCCAAAATACCACGTATATATTAATGGAAAACTGGAGAAAGTTGTCGAAGACATCACAGAGGAGTGGGAAGAAGATAGTGTGGCATTCTTCATCGGCTGCTCTTTCTCGTTCGAAAGAGCTCTCACTAAAGCTGGCCTGGCTCCACGACATGTAACAACCGGAAGCAATGTGTCCATGTATCGAAGCAAAATGCCTCTTAATCCAGCCGGAAGTATGTTACCCATAGACTTGACTTGAAAATTCGCTGATTCGGATATTTCGATGTTTAGTTCTTAAAGGCAACGTCATCGTCAGCATGCGGCCGTACCATCCATCTGTGTTACCAGATATACAGCGCATAACTCGCATGTATCCCACCTCACATGGAGAGCCTATTGCCTGGGTAAGTGATAATCCTCAGGTCTGAATAAAACCTACTAGTAAGGTTGATATAATTGGTGTCAGGTTTGGAAGCCGTCGATGATCTAGGAATTCCCGCTTTAAATCGACCTTGCTTTGGAGATCCGGTCGAAATAAAGAGCAGTGCTGGTGAAATACCTGTATTTTGGGGATGCGGAGTGACAGCGCAGGTTGCAGTAATGGAGAGTTTGGCCCACTTGGGAGTTAAAGTGATGGGACATGCACCAGGCCACATGGTTTGCTGCGACTTACCTTCCGACATAGTCCCGGATAACTCTTCAATGCAAGGTTAGAAAATTCACATTAGGAAAGAACATATGATTTCTGCTTGAGTCAAACTTCGAATTCATCCGCCTTAACGAGAAGTAATTTCCGCTAGCAGAGTGCAGACCCTCCATGTACTCCAGATTCTTGAAGTTTGTTTGACATCTTCTCATTATACATAGACTTTTAGTAAGAGAATGGACACACGCGGATGAAAGTATGCAGTCGGCACATGTGAGAGAAATTCGAGGCTGTCTGGATCCCCGTATATACAATACAGTAGCATGGTCTGGGCCGTAAGTATGTGGTCGAAGTTGCAGCCAACATAGTCTTTGAAGATATTTAGGAAGCTCGCTTTTAAACGTGCGTTCGACTACATACTAGTACGCTGCGACGAGAGGATCACAGGCCCGATATAATGATCCAAAGATCGACCACCAGTGGACCATCGAGACCCTAAAGTGAATCCATATGATCATGCCATAATAAGAAGCATTAAAATTGTTCGAGTGTGAGGTCTTCGAGGGTCTTCGCTGTATTGCGATCATCGTTCCCAGTCAATTAAAGTATATAAATCACAAGTTAATGCTATAATTAAACGCACCAATGTTGTTGGGTGTCTGCTAGACACGCTCTCGTTTCCACCGCATGGACCAGGATGATAAGAATAATTTCCCACAATTACTGGTCGTAGTAATAGAGCTTGATCCGCGCACGTTCTGCAGACCATATGGCGATGTTTTCTAAAATATCCCAAGTACGTACTACGAAGAAAAAGCATGTGCCACATTCAGATAAGAAGACAAGAGATGGCTAGCTCAAACTACTCACTTTTTCTTTACCACAGATAACCATCTAAGATGAAGTTTGTTTTTGCAGCAGTCGCCTTGTCCAGGGTTGTCGCAAGTGTTGCCGGATGGGGTGAAGTTGGTCATGAAACCATTGGGTGGGTGCTTCTTTCCTTCCCACGCTTTTTACGGTCTAAACATCCAACGATGATGCTAGATTCGTCGCTATGCAGGTACTAAGTTTTCCTGAAAGTCGGAGCACGAACAGAAACTTAAACACAATTATTTAATAGTTTTTGGCTCCCAAAGCCCTCAGTTTTGTGCAAACCACGCTCGCCGCCAACTTCAGTGGTAGCCTTGGCCCAGCCGCCCCTGTAGGAAACTTCAACCTTCTCAATTCCTAGATTGCTTTCCTAACCTTACTCTATTTCTTTACACCATAAGTGGGCTGATACCGTGAGATCAGAAGCTGCTTTCTCGTGGTCGGCTCCCTTCCACTTCGTCGATGCTGAAGGTATGTAACTAATGATTCCTGGCCATAATACACTGCTCTAAATTCAGATGCTATCAACCATTTGACTTATTTTTCAAGATTCTCCACTTCAAGGACAATGCTCAGTTGTTGAGACCCGAGACTGTGCTAGTAACAACTGTGTCCGTACGTGAACCTGCGCAAGCTTTCTTTTGCCAATCGCGAATTGACATTAACCTACTGTGTTAGTGACTGCGATTGCCAATTACACGGCGCGTGTAGTCGACAAGAATTTGAGCAAGGAACAAATATTGGAGGCCCTTCTTTTCTTAGGTCAGAAGAGCAGTTATCATCGTATTCCTTATTTAATGCTAATGCTACTATAATACAGATCATGTATGTTACTTGTCTTTTAACTCCAGTGTAGATAGCTAATTAGGCCATAGTTCATTGGAGATATTGGACAACCTTTGCATGTCGAGGTAAACCGTCGTCTATCATGAGCTAGGGTGAAAACAATGCTTACTTTGGCCGGAAATTCTCCAGGCAATTGAAGTAGGTGGCAATGATATTAAAGCCATCTGTGGAGGAAGTTCGACGAATTTGCACGCGGTAAGTAAACAATATGTTTTTCTTATAATAATTCTTCAGATATGAATATATGCAGGCTTGGGGTACGTTTTCCGAATTATTCTAAACTGAGGGAAGCTAACCATGTGTAACAGATACCGGAATGCTCACGACAAACGTCAATGCCAACCATGGAGGGACCCCTCAAAGCTATGCGAATGATTTAGTCGCAGATATCAAGGTGAAAACTCAGTTATCGCCACTGTGCTGGATTGATTGCTGACGATGAGCAAACCATATAGACTGGAAAATTTGCGAGCGTTAAGGAATCATGGATAACTTGTTCATCAGTAACCCAACCTGTCGCGTCTACGTCGAAACGGGCAACCGTCACTCCCTTGGCGTGTCCTTTAATCTGGGCTCAAGAGGCTAATGCATTCGACTGCGTCGGTACTTTTCTAAGAAAGGTCCTTTGACATCACTAACATGATTGCCAACTCATATAGACGGCTGTCTTCAACTTTACTACGGGCCAAGATCTATGCAAGGGCACTTACTTCACTAATGCTATACCCATTGTAAGTCTTTCGCTCTTTTCTAAGCATTCTGACTCAAAACTTCTTTGTGCGTAGATTGACCTGCAACTCGCCAAGCAAGGTTTCCGACTTGCAGCCTGGTTGAATGTGCTTTTCGATGGCGCTACCAATTTGTAAAGCAACGTTTTACAATCATCGACGTGATGTGGCATAAAGTTGGATCGTGTACTAGCTTTTGCAACCCTTTTGCAAGACCTGAAACGGATTACTTTGTATATGAATAGTTTGCCTATACCTTCAATGATAAATTCGTTTTCATAATGGGATGGGAAGTGCGAAATATGTGACAGGTGTTGACAGCCTGGGAGGATGATTGTGTAACTATAACTGCATTATTTTTGCAAGTATCTCTGCATGGCCTACTTCTCGTGCAAGACCAGTGAGATAAGGCTACGTCATCGAATTGTCGCATAATAATCCCGTTCCTCGGAAGACACTGCGAAGCTTACTGGGGATCATTCTGTGCCACGGCGATAGTCATATTACTTACGCTTCGCTAAGTCGTCGTAAAGTCAGCCACCGCGTGTGGCTGATGTCCTTGGCTTAAGTTCTGATGCCTGGACTGATAGAAGAGAATATTCCCATCAAACTTCCTGAGATGTAGTCCGATATACTTCAATTAAAATACAAGCGTACATGCGTCCCTACCGATGCACCGCAGCTTCTCAAAGTAAGGCATATTTCCCCATTCGGATTATCTATTATAATTGTTACCAAATGCGACTGAGGAAAACATAAAACCCAACATAATCTAAGAGAGGACATCTGGAATTATTTTATTTAGTGGCTTTGAAGCCGCTGGAGGCAGAAGTTTGCACAGTAGATTTACATTACAGTCACCCTAAAATATATCACCGGGGCATCCCCTGCATTTCTTATGGTCACTAATTTCTTGTAGAGAATATTAAAATAAATAAATGAAAACAATTTTAGTGAATAAACCGCATTATTAATTTACTTATTATTTCTTGCGGCTTACGAGCCAGAAAGGTATTTCTCGCGATCTTGCTGGGACATACTGTAAACATTACAGTGGGACAATCGATTACTACCGAAGCAAGGTTAATGCGATATCAATTGAACCGATATCAATTCACCGCTGTATAAGGATAATCAACCCATCCAATAATTCAGGCATGCAGCCACTCACTCTTCATTATTCCCTGGTTTCAAGCCAAAACTTGGGTTTCTGTCCTATCATGTTGAGACAATTTGATAGATAAAACTGTGAAATAACATTAGATCCCCTTTCCATTCCCATTCCCGACTTTGGTGCCTATTATACTCTAGGCTTCTTGGCGGATAAACGGCTCACTTGGCTTGCATTTGGCTGAAGTCGAAGGGTTATTTCAGCGCTTCGGGTGACTCCTTTCTGATATCGGAGGCTGTACTCAGCAGCATTGCCTGGCATCCCTCAATGGTCAACTCCAACGTTTGAGGTTCGAAAAGCCAGTTAGCCTAGACCTTCAAGAGATTTACTTCTGTTCGCTACCGAACCCTCACAACTTCTGACGTCTCCTTGACACGGGTCCTGTTTTAAATTTGGGGAAATCCTTCTGCGCAGGTCCTGAGAAGGTGAAGGTCAGACCATTCTTTACCAACCCGAATACCTTAATTGCTTAATTAAGGACTGTCTTGTGGCCGAAGAGCCTTCCGAGGAGACTATTATAAAGTCCTTGGTGAACGTGCAAGATTGTCAACATGGTCGAAAAGTTATAATTAGAGAAAAAGTTTGAAAGAAGTCAAATTGGCTGCATCCTATCCTTATCATGTTGACAATACTCCGAACTAATACTGAAGTCTTTCTCATTTTCAATAAGAAAGAAACATCCAAAATAAATGTTTTACGAATAACCTTTTTGAGGTTTCCATAAGAATTCTAAAACAAGATGTTTGCAAATCATCGTTTTTAGTCTGATTTGATTGGCAAGTTGGCACGGGTGGATGATAAATCGGTGAACATTTGTCAGAATAGTCAAACGAGAGTAACAAACTAGTTAGCAATCCTTCACGAAGATAGCAACGATATATACCGTAATATTACATACTATAAATTACGAAAACAAAGAAACCGAATCATAGAGCGTGTGGTCCAGAGATTGTGTATTGGGAAGTCTGAGAATACGCAGAGTCGCGCGAGTCGCGCCATGGGTCATGCGTGGCAGGCTCTGAATTTGGGGTAGGTTGGGCTCGAATAGTAGCAGCATCGCTATCCTGCGACTGTCGATGTGACTGGTAGTCATACCCATGATCAAAACCTGACTCTGGGGCAGTAACAAATGAGGACTCGCTCATCCCTGTTACATGAGAGGTCGCAGATTCAGACCGCTCCATCACATCTGGGGTACGTGGAGGGGATCTGACGGCCATCTCAAAATCTCCTGAATACGCTGACGCACCCGAAGCAGGCCTTTGTCCTTGAGAAGAATATGTAGGAGGCGTATGGGGAGGCGTACTGCGTGAAGCATATGTCGTTGGTGGTTGGAGCGTTGTCCCATATCCAACTGCTACAGGAGCTCCGGCAACCGAAGACATATTTACGCTTTGTGAACCACTTTGAGAACGAGGCGATCGAGGCGTGTAAATATTTTGCTCCGGGAATGGTGACGGAGGAGGGATATCGGACGCCGAGTAATAGGACAAAGAAGAAAGCGGTGGCTGGGGACGTTGGATAGGTGTCTCCATATCCCACTCGTTGCCTTCTGCAACTACGAATGTGTTACTAACGTCAACATGGGAAAGTGATTTAGAAGGATCGGGCTGTGAGAACTTGTCAGTTGAAAAACGATCGTCCTCCATTGCGGCTGGAAGGATTGCGGCCTGACGTTCGTATGAAACATCCATGGAACCATTTTCCGAGGGATTTCGTTCGCGATAATGCATCTCGAACATGGGAGCAGCCTCGTACGTTGGAGCAGCCTCGACATCGATTTTCTCGCGGTGCTTGTTGCGACGATGAGGAATACCCAAATTGTCCTTCAATTCTCCTAGAACCCACATTTCTCGTACGATTTCACGATCAGTAGGGTACCATGCCGCGGTAACAAACTTGCAAATAAATCGAGGACCTGTAGGTAAATTAGTATAACTAAATCCAATGCGAAGAAGTATTTTGACAAACCAAGGGCAATTGCAACGGACAACATAACTGTACCCCAGAATTCGATTGTACTAAGGAGAATGACGAATTCGTCAAGGAAAGTTGCTGTTACAAAGAGAGAGTAAATGCCGATCCAGATAATCATAACAAGACTGGAGCCGACGACGATGATCCATGTAATGGCAGACCAACTAAAAAAGGCTGTTAGATATCGACGATGATGAACCATAAAAAATCAACACTTACTATCTAGTATTCAGGCCGACAAAGATATTCGCAGAGAAAATAGCAGCCACTGACGCTGTGGTACCAAAGTCGCTAAGACTTTCGATAGCACGGCCGTCCCAAGAGACAGTCACATCTCCCAAGGCCCAAACACAATAGGGAATGAAGAAAACGACCGCAGACTGATACAAGCCGTCCAGCATATAGATCCAGAATTTCCAACGGGTATAATCCAGGCCACGGATGCCACGGATGTAGAGTTGAGGGAAGGCCATACTGGCCTTGGCGTTGACATCTTGGTCAAAGGCTGAAAAAGGGATCGGATTAATTTACGAGAATACTGACGGTTCATGATACATACCTCCAAGAGAGATAACAGGCAGTGAAGTGAAAACGAGGTTATAGAGAAGGATGAACGTATACTCATATAAATAGGTAGCGTCAAAGCTAATGACCGTGAGAATCTTCTAAAAGGACATTGAATCGGAAAATCCATACCTATTGTAGAATAAAAACCAAAACATTGCAAAAGTCCAAATAACATTCTAATTGAAAGACCATAAGAATCATTGATTTCATTGAACCAATCGGCTGAAACTCACTTTGTAGAAGAAACTCGAATGCATATCAGCGATTCGCAAATACGACCACCGGCCATGCACGAGCAACAATTTCGTCAAGAATCTAAATTGGCCGAACGCATAATCCGCAGACATAGCAGCTTGAGATCCTTCTAGACCAAACAATCCGCACCCGATGTTCGCCTCCTGGATCATAGCTACGTCGTTCGCGCCATCGCCAATGGACAGTGTCATCGCATTGCGGCCTTCTTTAACCTACATAGTCACACATAAATCATGAGAATCGGGTTTAAACCAGTTCATAAAACCACATACCAGTTTCACAGTCAACGCCTTCTGAGCTGGTGATACACGGCAGCAAACGACAGTCTCGCACTGGGTTCCAAGCGACAAGAACAGAGGCTTCAAGTCTGATTCCAAAGCATAGCGCAGCGTATCGCCATCGATGACGACGGCAAACGCTTTCTTAGCACCAGGAATGAAGCCACGGTTACGATCTTTGTTCACTGGAGGCGGACCGATGATCGATGAAATCTTATTCAGGCCTGCCTCGATCTGGGCCCTAGCGGCCTCTTGAGAATCCGCGGACAGAATCATGATTTCCATATCGTTCTTCAAGAGGTTGCAGCTGAAGCCGATTTCGATGGCGGTTTGGAGTTTGTCACCTGTTCATTCCGAGCCGTATCCGTCAGTATGCATAAAGTGAATACAATGTCATAGTACCACTCACCAGTCAAAATCCACAGCTTAATACCGGCTTTGTGCAACGTCTCAATCGCTTCTGGAACGCCCTCTTGCAACTTATCCTCAAGAGCCGTTGCCCCAAGGATAATGAGGTCTCTCTCAATCTGATCATTGGCCTTCTCGATCTCCTCGTCCCTATTCTCCGTCGACGTCTCAGCAACATGGGACAATCTGGACCACTCCATATATTGATCTTCGGTCAGGTACTTGTAGGCAATGCACAGCGTCCTCAAACCACCATTCGCAAAATCTTCCATGTTTTTCTGCGTCGCGGCCTTCAATTCGGGATCCTGATCCTCCGATAACCGTGAATAGATAACACTATCGGCGCCCTTGCAATACAGGATGATCTTGCCTTCAGGGTTACGAACGATGACGCTCATGCGTTTACGCGTGCTGTTGAATTCGAGGACATTCAGAGGTGTGTATTGTTCGATTTGACCCATGACTTCGATATCGATGCTTGTATTGGTGCGAGTGATGAAAGGGAAGCCGACGTCACGAGCTGCGGCTACCAAAGCTGCCTCATCCGGAGACTCTGCCTTATACTCCAGAACGTTGGGATCGCCGGAGGATTTGGAATCGGCAAGGACGCTGTGGCAGATGGCGAGCGCACGGAAGAAGGAAATGAGGTGAGGACGTTGAGGCGATGAGCGATCCGTAAGATGTTCGGCCAACGCAGGTGAGATCAAAGTCAGTTTATCCTCCCTGAAGTACCGATTCTTGAATACTTTGGTTAAGGTCTGGACCATCTTGTCCTTCAGAACTTGCAGTCTTTCGCTTTGTTCTTCGGGATCGATCTCCTCTTTCCCTTGTCGGCGTAATGATCCTCTTTGAGCTTCCGTGAAACCTTCACCGTATGCGACACCGTTGACTGAGCATTTTTGGAACTCCATGATGTTCTGTGTAAGCGTGCCAGTCTTGTCGGAAAAGACATATTCGATCTGACCGAGATCGTCAGAAATGTTCCATGTCTTGGGCACACAGGCTGTATCGAAGGGCCCGTAGTACATGTCGATATCCTGACTGATGAAATACGCCTGGATAGTCTTGACGATTTCGATAGAGATGTAAAGCGAGATGGGAACAATGTTTTGGAATGCAATAAGGCATGATCTGGCAAAAAGGATAACGCATCAATATGCTTATATAAGGTAAGAGTCAAAAGCAGAACATACGCTAAAGTAACCAGTGCATTAACAGCCGGGATATGCGTTGGATCTGAATCAATCTCAAAGAATCGTGCGCTCGTTCCCGTCTTCACATCGTTAAAGCCATTCACTACGGCGGTTACGACACACATGAATAACAATACGAAGAAGTTCATAACGACGTTGAAGTTGGTTTCCCTTTCGATCTTTGACCGTTTGCTCGGCGTATCACCACCATTGAGTAAGATCTTGGTATCGGGACCCGTGAAGACAACCATGCCGATGACCCAGCTTGTGTTTCGGAGGGAACATCCGCGAAGTAGCAGCTGGTTGATAGAGATACCTTCTTGATGCTCGACACCGCTGGAGTCAGTATATCGCAATGTCGCTGTAAACAAGTAGAGGTTGGCATGCGGAGGTTCGGAGTCGATATAAAAGCTGGATCGAACAAGATCGTCCTCGGACAAGACACTCGATGTCGCTCGCAACGACTTCCTGGGCTTCAGATTGGTCTCGCCATCCAAATTCTTCGTTTCGACATAACAGGTCCCGTCAGGATCTGAAGTCGATAATACGACGATATCTGCAGGAATTTGATCGTTGTCCCGGAGCAAGACGATATCACCCACTTCCAACTTCTTCCATAGTGTGCGTTCCCATCGGGCCCCATTAGTCGCGGGAGGTCGATTGTAATCCACAACGCCAGCTGAACCACCGGATGTATTGGGATATGAAGACGATAAGGATCCGCTTCGGTCACGATATGCAACTTCGGTAAGATCCACTTTCGATTCTTCAGGTGGGTAAGTATGAGCAGCGGTACTTGCTAGCGATGGGAGTGTCGAGAGCTGCGTCAATGATGAGCCAGCAATTGAGGCTGCTCCAGATAGGGTGGGCGAGGATCCGTCTTTTTGCAGAATAACTGCATCCAATGCTTCACGTTTTTGCAATTTTCGGACTCCCTTTGAGATGGTTCCGGGTTTGCGGAGCCCGAACAACTTCTCGAACCACGTACGAGGATCCATGGGTTGGTTCACATTTCTCCAGTTTCCCAGCTTGGTTGCGGCGGAATTGTTGACTTGGTCGTCTAAACTTGCTCGACGATAGTCTTCGATGCCATCTTTGATGGCGGTGACGGTCAAGATAAAGACTAGCGGTACCATTGCTAATTGAGGAGCCGCAGCACCAAAAATGGGGAAGACTATGACAGGATCCATCATTACGCGAATACATCAGAGGTAAATGTAGACATACCTTGTAAGCATACCAGACCCAAGAAATAAAGATTGGCAATTCGACGGAATTGCTCGTACAAGTTCTTCGGAATGAATGTGAGGATAGTATACTCTAAAATTAAGGAGAAGGATATGTAAATATAAAGGTGGATTGAGGATAGAGATAAGGACAGTGTACTCACTGCTGGTCCGGATCTTATTGCGCACATAGCGCACGAATGGATCGCCTTTGCTATCCACATCCGACGGAGACAATGGTTTATTGACATAAATCTTTCTTCGTGGTTTATTGCTGATGACAGTAGGTGTTGTTGTAGGTTGCGGTAACGGCGGTACTGGCTCATTGTCTGGAATGGGTTTCTTGCCTTTGAGAGAACCCACTAATGGGCGCAAAAAACCTCTTCGAGACTTCTTCCTTCTACGCTCTGCCCGTTGTTCTGTCCTTATGGACTCGGCAATGGTTGAAGCAGCCGTTCTGACAGTTCGTAGCCGCAAATCATCGTCAATAACGTTGTCCCGTTCGTCGTCGGGTTCAAGGTCGTCGGGATTGGGATGGCGGCGAAAAAACTTGGACATGGCAAGCTATGGTAAAAGGAAGGGAATTAGGAAAAATGTAAAGAGCGGGAGGGGGAACGGATAAGGGGCGACGTGGGTGTTGACGATGTCAACCTCCCAATTGGGAGCTCTAAACGCGGGACAGCTGAGTCAGCAGCCACATACGCTTGTGCCGCGCGCATTCTCCGCGACTTCAAATTTCGTGAGTATTGTTTTACTTGACAAATTTCTGCGCAGCCTAGTGCATTTAAAGATGCCAAGTTACAATAATCCTCTTGTTCATTCTTGGCTTTCTTCTCAAAGTCAAGTCCAACTCTAGACACACTCCAAGTAATTCTCTTTCTTACCTTCACTAGGTAGCACAGCCAGTCACAGCCAATCTCAGGCTCGGCGAGTGATGGTCGCCCTCCCGTAACAGCTCCGATATGCCCATCTCAGCGATTCACTGCTCATTACCAATGTCGACTGTTATAGGTAGTGAATACCCTGCGGCAGGAAAGCGACTCTCGCCAATGTTTGGCTTACGCTGTAGAATATGACCGCGAATCGCGCCCTTTTGTCCAACCCGATGCTTGTTTGTGTACTTACATTGAAGTGCTTACCTGTTTGCTCGGCCGGCATCAAAGATCGCATCATCCTTAGGACCATGGAGTTTCTGACGCGGCGTCCTTAGGTGTCCCTCTCCATTCAAATTCTCACTGCATTGCATCCTGGCTAACCGCAGAGCTATTGGTTTCTTTATGTTAGTATCCGCTTTACGTTCCTGGAAGATGAACCGACACCAGACAGTGTTCGGAGCTACTGCGCCTTTACGGTCTATCATCCGACGTTCAACGGAGACTGTAACAAATGGTGTCCTCTGATGACTTACCTCCTGCTTCGGTTGCCGTGCCTGTTAGCCGATGAAAGCTATTAGATGTTATTCCTGCTCAGTCTGTTGGAAGAACAATGATTTTCTCTATCAACAGTGGTTACTATAGACATACATTTACTATTGGAATCGCTGTCCCGCTGTTTTCCTTGATGGTCTTAATTATACTTCGCTATCTCTGGATCCGCAGGTTGAACGGTCCCGTCGGGTTAGTTCCGATTCGGTCTCAGCTGCAACCTGAGCTCGATTTAACGCGAGTGTATTATTATGATTAATCAATTGATTCTAGAATAGCTAACCTAACTTGAAGATGTGGTCCTTTCATACTTAGCTTTTAAATATTTCACGAAGTCTTCTCCGCAGCTGGTGCTGTTCAGTGAAGCTTGGAATAATGGACTTTAAATACATTCATTCTCTTCAGGTGTAAGCGAGACAAGGCAAGACATCAACCTACATCAACCATGCATAATCCATCTAAAGATAGGGCAGGCTGTACAGAGAGAGGCCAGCGTAGGCGCGAGGTCCACGAATGGTCCAGGCACCTGACGGTGTAAGTTCACACTTGGTCACTTTGCTCGATTCCTCTTAATTTTTCTGACTAACACTCTTAAAGCATACAGATGTTGTATGTACTCTCTATAGATTTACTGCCGAATTTCTTTACCTGCCAACTTTGGTGAAGCTCGGGTTAACACTCCTCTCTGACGTAGAGTAAGTGCATCAGTCTCCAATCATTTACCGAAATCTTCTAGGTATCGGAGAATATGTTGCATACGTACTGGAACAAGTTCGTTGAAAATCCGTGCACCTTCGGCAATAAATTTGGGGGTCGAGGCTTGAGCGCAACAACTGCACAGGCCTGAGGATGGGCCAGTTAGAGAAGGCTGTCATTGTTCACAGAAGCACTTCGAGTTTTTCCTTGTTTTTATCCAAGGATCAAGCTTCTCGTATATTTTTGATATTGGGAATTGGTTGGTAAGTGGGCTTACCCACACAAATTATTACTCATAGAGACTCACAGCGCGAAACCAGCCAATATTAGTCGAGCGCCAACGTGATCCAATTGTCCTCAAAATTCGAAGTGTCCATCCGCCCGCCGACCAAAGGGAGAAATGCCATGTACGAAACCAGTTGACTCTACAACCAGCAGAGCTTGACACTATGAAGCTCTCTCATCTCATGGGACTCATCAAGTGGATATTGTGACTCTTGGACCTCTGGCGGTGCATCGAATAAAATTCAGCCGTGGCATCGGGAAACCACCTCCATCCCAGATCGCAGCTTTTTCACCCGAGCCGAGCTACTATACAGGTGGTTTCAAACTTTCATCTACCCTACAAACCATGCACTGACTACTCAAGCTGGACAAACCTTCAATCAAAGTTGCGAACATTCCTGGGAGAGAAGATGCAAACACCACCAAGCTGGATACGGAACTGGGATAATCTTTTCCAAAGGCGGCATTCCGCTCTCAAGAAGTGGTCATTTTTATACATATTAAGAGGTCAGTTTATCATTCTTTGAACATTATTATTTCTCAGTTTAATCAAACAGAGAATTATCGAATAGCATATCCAATAACCTGCAGTTATTATGTAATTGCTCGAATATCCGGAGTCGGCAATGGCAACCAAACATCACAAGTGGGGTGTAGATTATTTGTACACTCGAACATATGAACACCAAGATTCGGAACAGAACCTTTCATTGACGCGGTCAAAAATCAAATATTATTCTCGATTTTGCCGCCCCTGACAGCGAATCGACGAGATTGCATACACAACCCAAGATTGTCTAGGATCGTCTTTGTTCGTGAATACATGTGGTATTTGTCAAAGCTAGTCCAAATCACTTTCTCCTCGAGGTGAAAATGTTGCGTAGTTTATCTCTGTGATAGAGAAGGGAGTTTATAGTAAGTAAAGTACCTGGCAATATTAATTTCACATATACTCACTGAGTACGGTCCGCTAGAGGTCTTTTCGGCTTAGGCTGTGGTGGTGGATGGCGGGAAGAGCCACCCTGCGGTTTTTGGCTGCTAATTGGCGGTTGAGCCGACCGCTTCGGTGCTGGTTGTTGATAACGTCCTCGGTTTACGTATACTTTTCGAGGATTTGCTGGACCACGCGAGATGTACTCGTCGTCGTCGTCGTCGTCGTCACTGTCCGATGGTTTAGAGGGTTCGTCCAATGGATGTGCAGTTTCATCCAGTCCGACTCCAGTGAACTCCAACGAAGAAGCTTGGTCTTCAGAACTCGTGCGGGCCACCGTCTCGTCGGCTTCGGAATGGAGGCTTATGTGACTGCTTGACTTCGTCGTTGCGTCCTGTTCGAGGTCACTGGACGTGTTTGTCGTCGATAACTCTGTCTCCATAGAGGCGAACCTGCGCGAATGTAGAAGAAATAGCGGCGTTTGGTAGGAATGAGGATCGATGTAAGAAAGAGAGTGAGATGCCAGGGTAATCTGGCAATTTCGAATGAACCCGGCTTTTATAAATGACGTTAGAGAGATGGAACCGCAACTGTCACCAGTCAGTCGACACAGCATTAGGATCGGACAAAAGAGGACAGTGTTGGTGAGTTTAGGAGAGAGTTACTGTTTGGCCTCACCTCACTACAATTTCTCTGAATTAGGACCCATGTCAGTTTCTCATTCTCCTACTGAACCACTAACAATTATCAATCTCAAATCATTCTGGTGCGGTAAGCTAAAGTTGTACATATTAGTGCAACCCTGACCTTTCGCAAAGTACCGAAAGGACCCAACTAGCTGTCCTTATCGATTTTCACAGGCGCCTTCAAGTTCCGCTGCTGTGTTTCCAGTGCATATGTTCCCTAACACGCCCTTAGTCTTATGACTTCCACAGCATTGTATAAGGATTCTTCCGAGTTGATATATCGACGGGAAAGGATATGAAGATGATAGGTTATAGCATAGTAGTGACCTGTTCTGTCCGAGCTTTTATGTCGTGCGCGCTTTCACTCGGGGTGTTTGAATCATCTCTTCCACAGATCAGACAGTTTCTGTATTCCGAATTAAGGCCGAGGAACCTCTGTTAGGATAAAAGAGAGCATTCAGCAACTGGCGAAAGGCAGGATGTCACAGGCACTTCGTTCAATCGTTGATATCTAGGAGTAGCCTATATATACGGTAAATTTAAATTAAATTCAGCTGTGGGCTGATTATGACTCTTTGTTACCTGCTTTGTCCCACAGACTTGCAAGAACAAAGTACTTGCGTCGAAATAGGTGTGAAGGTTGGCGCTGTTATCGTGTCATTCTTCCCTCGTCTCGTCTGGCGGGTTTGATCTGATCCTGATCTATAAAGGGGTACTGCATTACTTGTTATAGAATGATTATTTTGAGTCTTCACTGTGTATCTAAGGTGCTGATCATGATAGAAACTCGGTGCTTGTTGGAGGCTAAAACTCTGATGAATATTTGAATCTTATTTTATTTTTATTTTTGGCAGCCAATGTTCTGTCAAAAGGGAACCAAAAGGAAACGCCACCTCTAGTTACGCTGACGTGACGTCGCGTTCTCCTGAAAAACCCTCTCTCTTTCATCAATCAATCTTAATCGACTATAATGATTGAAAAGTATTTGAAACTTCTCTCTATTTGTCTAGAAAACCATAACTGGCTAAGTATACCGACAGGAGAACTAAAGTACTGAATGGCAACAGCCTGAGGTAGTAAGTTATTCTACCATTTTAATCACAAGGATTGTTACTGATAATTTCAGTGATGTTGCCGGCTCAGATTTTGAAATTATCATGGGGCGAGCAAGTTGAACAAGATATAATGTCTCTCAAAAAGGCCGAGAAGACGTGTGTGAAGGTACAGAGTCTGGCGCACTGGCTACAAATGCAGAAGAACCATTAAGTTTATTTGAAATCATTATATGTCAGTAAGTGTCTTTTCTTATACATTTAATAGCAAAGATCTTCGTGCTCGAAACAAACTGGTACCGGTAAATGAGGAGTCGGAAGATCGCCTTATCCACTCTGCTCGTCTCAAGCTACTTCGGGGTGTCACGCACTGGAGAAAATTAAAAGCGCACTTCCCAAAACTTGAAGAGTTATCTAGAAGCTCAGATGCGAGCGAAATTTCGGAAAATGAGATGCTCGGATTGCCATCTTTCGAAGACCAGGAAGGTCGCTCAGATAAGTAGGGCTAGACATGATGATAGAAATTGAGAATAAATTACATGAGGAGCAAGCTTAGGTTGCGCTTGAGAATTTGAGAGGTAAGATCGTCGTAAGGTCTTTCCACCTGATACAGCCACAAATCCTCGAGCCTCGACCGGCATTCAGACTGTCACTTATAAGAAGCAACGGGATGCTGCTCAAGACTATGTAGAAGCACGAGCCACCATGATGTTAAAACCTGGGAAAATTCCCGTCAATGATATTTCCCAACGAATTACCGAATCTGAACGTCAAGATATTTGGACGAAGGATCCAGGAGAGGTCCTTGTATATATCATGTATTAGGTAACGGGACTCAGCAGGAGCCGTGGATTTGGCGCACAGGGTTTCAGGCACATGGAGAAGGATCTGTGGATGTATGAAGGGAAATCTGGGAGCTTCAAATATCGGTGATATTTAATAAATAAATAAAGTTTCAGAGGAGAGAGGAGCCCGACTGGCGGGAGCTTAGTGATTCGGATTCACATTACAGAGATCTGATTTTTTGTCGACTTTTTGGATTTAAGAGCCAATCTAAATAATATTCCTTTGTTCTTGCTTTGTACCCTTGTTTAATTAGTTGTTATGTAAGGATATAGTGGACAAGGGTCCGTTTAAAACAAGCGAACCCCCCGCCAACCCAAGCAAAAGAAGGGTGGTTCACAGTCTTTGCACGCGGAAGAGCGCAGTCGCGCAAAATATCCGTCTTCCTTTGTGCTTGCTTTGTACTTAACCTGGTTTAATTAATTGTTAAGAGTATAGTGGGCGAGCTTCCCCAGGTCAAACCCGTTCCCACAACCATGATCTCATATCCCAAGTTTGGGTTAGGATTTGGTTTGGAACAGACTTCAGTGGAGCACTGTACTGTCCGTACACCGCAGAATTCCTCAAATCAATCCATGCTGAATCACTGATCCATCCTTCTGATCCTATGATGCATTCTGATCCATCATCGGACCATCATGCTTTCCCGCTCTCAATTTTGCCCTTTCAATAATATTATCTTGGGTCATGTTCATTGACCAAACAATTTCATTATACCGGTTAGACAATGTCATAATATGTAAACAATAATCCCAATAGGACTGCCATTTGATCCATTTTGCTCCATCGTGCTCTATATTTCAAGTTGACAGAAATACCAGGCCGCGCATAAGAGAGTCGGCAGTCCTGCTTCAAACCCTCCGAAATAATTCTTGGAAGGGAACACTCCAATGATGGATCAAATTCAAATTTTGGACTGTTGATATACAGCCTTTCTGCCAATGTAGTTAAATAGACATATAATAAAGCATAGACGTACAGTGATTTCTGTTAAACGGGTCGTCGCCGTTGTCGGAAATAGAAGCGGAAAGTGCGAAGGTCGAAAGTGAAATGAGGATGAAGAGAGGAGGTGCGCGATGCTTAGCGAGGTATGCGCGTGTTGCCGTCCAAACAGATCGGCGACCTGTCCCGCTGTTTGTAGCAGCAAGGAGAATGTGCTGGCTTGACTCGGCCAGTGCGGGGGTTACGACATGTGTATTGTAGACAGGAGAACTATAGCTAGCGTCTATACATCGATCTATACTATGGTGTTTGGTGTTGTTTGTATTTATGTTCTCCTGAAGCGTGTATCTTAACAATTTCTGTCCTACAAACTTAAACGCAGATTCAGAGCAGAACGTTTCAAGCTGAAACACCTCTGACAGGGCGCTCCTTCCCTAAATGGTGTGATTTTCAGCATGTATATCAAATTAGAGGTAAACACAAGATAAATATCACATATCTGCCAAACATACCTGGATATAGCTAAACTTGGTTTGGTGAATACAAATGGCAGTGCAGTGCCTTGTGGTGCACGTTTTTCGCCGCCTACTACTAAGGGCAGCCGGATGATCTCGATATATACTTAAGTACTTAAGTATTTCTATAGACCTCAGACGATTGTTTCCTCATCCTCCCATTACCTGGCACTCCCTTGGAGGATTGGCTGATATTCTCAAACCTTTAAACCCTTCGTGACTAACCGTCACGCCGTTTCTTTCGGCCTTACTACTAATCAAACTTTTAACGGAAAGTCCAAAACAAATGGGAGAACCCCGTCATTGTATGTAGTATCTCGGTGGCTTCCCATACTTTTGCTGATTTATGCCTTTTCTATCTCAGATCGCCGTAGCCAAACCGATACCCCTCGAGGTGTGATCTACACTAATACTGTGTATGGAAATCATGGACGTAGACCAACCACGGACTCGCCACATATCCTATACGAGGAACCTTCTCTGATGATTCCTGGTTTGGGAGGGCCACCAAGTCCACCAATGCCTAGTCCTTCACCCTATCAGACGTATGCACCTACATCTGGAGGTCCGGGTGCACATACTATTAGTTACCCTCCTAGACCAGCCACAGTTCAATTCCCTTTGCCCTCCGCAATCCCTCACATTCTACCATCTCAACCGTATTTCACACAAGCATGTACCAGCACCACTGGCACCGGTAATGCGAGATGGCCCACTGCGCATGCCAGTGCCGCCCCACCACCTCAGCAGCAACAATATAATCATATGGGTCGTAGGAGAAGGCCGAACATCTTTCAAAGATTTTTTTGTTGTGCATAAATTTGACTATTAGACCCTATTCTGGTCATCACATGTAGTTATTACCTCGACTGATTGTCACGGTTTAGTGGAAAATGTATCATATACTGTATACTGTCGACAATCAGTGGTATTACCTATGAACCTGTATGCCTATCTCTACGTCACTCGAGAGGCGCGTTTATTACTAGTAATGAGTGTTCCTGTTGTGGTTGCATTATTAGAATTACATATGTGGAACCTTCTAGCCCATCCTCGTTGGAGAACTCCCGATTATTCTTGACGCAATACTTCTCGTTGTTTCTTCAGCCGTTGTTAAGAAATACTAAGATTGTGATAAATTATCATCATTGTTCATCACATGAATAATCGTACGGAATACATGAATATTCTCAATAGTCTGAGAGCCGTTGAAACCTGAATGTTAATGCTACACTGAAAACTTCAAGGGAGTCTCCGCACGCCCCGATACCCTACAACGACGAAATAGGCCTCTAAATTTACTTACAATCCTCATCCTACACTCTCTTCTCTTATTCTTATCTGAATCGCTACCTTCTGCCCACATTATGCAGCTTAAGAGGCTTACAGCAAGGACAGCAAGGATGACTCCTACTACAGTTTGAGTAACCCTGTCCGTATTGGCAAGGCATAATATTAAGAAGGCGGCCATAAATGAGAATATGCTAAAAGCGCCGTTAAGCCGTATGAAATGGATGAGATGTGGCACTTACCCCCATAGTAGGACTGCGTATGGTAGGCTATATGTTATTGAAAGCATGCTGGCTCCAGGCGATGTAAGAAAAAGGAGATTATTGTGGACCTGTTCGCATATAAAGAAATGTGAAATTCAGGAAAAAAAGTTTTATCTGAGTTCGTACCCTGATATCGGTTTTGTCCCATCCCTTGATTTGGTGAATTTTAGTAATGAGTTGGCTCAATAAGATGCTTCCGATTGCCGCAATTGTGGAGATGTAACTGAGAATCTGCGTCACCGATCGATGATCTGAAGAATTGTTCACAGATTGAACGCTAAGGAAAAGAAGATTTGCTACCAAGACGACCAATGCCTGCAGTGAATGGTCCACGGTCAGCTCTCCGATAATACTTGGCGTAAGCAATACGTACAATCAGAGTTAGGTTTTGCCATTCATTGTGCAGCTCTCTAACAAAATCTAACCAAGCCTCAGAGAACACATCAGTCCCCACAATCGCAGTAGTGATCGAAAAGAAATATCGATCAGGAGTATAAAATAGGAAAGGGGATAATAGTTTCAGTAGAACAGAACGCTGAGAGACTTCTCCTTCGGATGGTCCTTGGTCTCTCTTCCAGCGAACGTTCTTTTGCCCATAACAATTGCTGAATTTATGTATAGCTATAAATTGTAATTGATATAGTTGAGTTAAAAGGATCAATCAATTTACATACCGAAAGTATTCATTAGATTGCCTTTAATATGTCTCAGCATGCCTACCGTAGAAGTATGATACAGTTAAACTCACCGACAGACCAGGCGGTGTAGCCGATGTTAGGATTTGCGTCTCCTTCCGGCACAAGAAGACTGAGGTAATTCGTACAGTCTTGCATTTCTTTGTTGCTGAAGTCGATGGTGGTCATTGAATTGTGCATTTTCTCTGTGCTGGTATCAGACCATTTGGATACGGATAATATTTCCAACACACATACCAATGCCAGCGTATAAAACCAGTCCTCGGAGCTCTCCTAGAAGCGATTTCGGACATTCTTGCACATCGGGGAAGGTTTTATAATGCAGCCTAGCAGCAAATGAGCCTAAGTTATATCCTATATAGCAGAACTAAGTCAGCCTCGGCTTTGCATCGATTAATGGGCCAGCTTACAGGGAAATCATGCATGTCCTACCAATATTGTGACTCCATTATATACCCTAAGATATGTCAATAACCATATTATTCCTTGAACACTCGCACTCACGAAGATGCGTCTTTGATCCCGAAGTTTGGATTTGTTTAGAAAATCTCCTTGACATGTTATGTTGTCCCAACCAAAACAGGCAGCGTCGTTCGAAGCTTGCAAAATAGTAGCCAAAGGCTATTTCTCCCGCTTCCAACCTGATATCTAACACAAGTTGCAAATCCGCAGGAATATCACAAACAGCCGCCTTGTGCATTTTGTGAAGTCCATGGAAGATAAGATTAACGGCTTCTGATACTCGTTCTAATAGCTTCGAGTAACGCAAATCGATGCTAGTCAGAGTGCGCTAGAAAGATTATAAGATGTAACTTCATGTCTTGATACGTAATTAGAATGACACTCACGCAAGTCTCGTTCCAGAAGTAAAGATGACCCTGAGGGTTTATGAATTGTTGCCAACCGTACGGTAAGGCCTCGCTGACCATAGGAGAATATATGTAACGAGAGAATCAGGAATAAACAGAATAAAGATATTTACCATTGGTACACAGTTGTAAGTGGAGGAATATTGTCATTCAGTGTTAGTCCAGTATAGCTACATTTTGCTCAATATTCCTGACAGTCACAATAAAGAACGGCACTTCTTACCTGAATTCGTCTCGAGTTCGAACGTATTGTGCGGCGTATTTCTCTTCTCTATGTTAGTAAAATCAGTATCGAAAGTAAGCAAAATTAGACATCATGCTGGACTGCTTACGATATCGGATCCTTTCTCTCAGTAATGTCACTGGACATTGCAGGATATATAATATGACGCTCTGTCTAAAATAAACCATTCTTTAAATTTTTTTTAAAAAAATAGGGGACATCCCCAACATAAAAAAACGCACGAGAGCTCCCGGAGGGCTGCGCCATTGTTCAAGAAATGTATCAATTTCATCAATTTTTGTCGAACAGTCGCTGTAGGGATAGCTATTTCGTTTCTCGAGCGCATATTCGAAGGATGGTATGTGATCTCCTGTAGTGGTCGAGACAGAAGTCGCCGCAGGTAGTGTCCTACAGCATGGCACGAACCTGCTTGCCGATTCCGCATAGTTATCTTCGTCAACCATCGTAACGGATGTAGCATTCATAGTTCTCTAGGCTTCAACGTTGAATGAATTGGTAAAGGTTGGGAATAGCGAGCGGAATTCTTGAATAATCCGATAACGTCGAGACGTCGAGCTTTCGCGGTGGAAGGTAGTGGAACCTCAAGACTCTACCCTATATTTCAGCTTAAAAACATTTGAGTTGGCAGTGTTTCAGGAGGTTATCACATTCCGAAGTCCGATGGGTTGAATGCTCAGCCTGCTATGCTCGTGTCACCAGATGTAAATAGCCTAAGACCCGACGTTCTGAGTATCTATTACCACTATAGGTCTTCCTTCCGAGTCTCGATAAGACTTGTAATTGATGAACGGCACATTCTTCTGATAGAACGACTGGAACAATTTCCTATACTCCGTTCAAGTCAACCCCGTTCTGTTTCCATATCTTTGGGCTGTGATTTCTATGGATCGCAACAGGCTACAACCTAATTCAAAGGCTCACCATCTTAAAATACTGCGCTTGGAAGCTGGCACAGCATCCTCTGTATAGCCTGTACTGCTTAGACATTGAAAATCAGCGCTTCAGCTTCGAGAGGCTACGAGGAACTGCTTGGAACCACCATGCCAGCTAAATGATAATCGAGAGAGCTAGATGGAGTTGCAGCGCTTACAACTGGCAGTGAATTTAAGTCTAATTAGGTATAGGTAACTTACTTATGAATGTTTGCATCGCGGCGGCTGGCCCATCTGGATTTGGCTTAAGTATATTGAATAAAGGCACTTAGTACAGGGCAGTACCCATATACAAAGTTAACTTTTATGTATACCAGGGTGATTAGGGCATATCTTTTAGCTGTGCTCTGGCACAGGAGAGGACAGGAGCTGACAGCCTGGAGAACGTGCCAAGTAAGTGCCACATGTGACAGGTGAAAGGGCGCTTACAGCCCAGCGTCGATTTGTACAGCCGCTGTCAGCTCCAATACAGCCATGTAGCCATTTCGAGTTGGGCAAGCAGCAAAGTCCTAGAACGCTCTCGATATTCCCTCCGCCGCGTGTCGAAAAGGTCCAAATTTTCCAATCTCAACGCCTGCATCCGCGTCGACAAACCATGCGTCGTGGAATCGTGGCGTTAAGTCGTTGGTTTCTTAACCTGATTTCCAAAGGCAAAGCAAGTTGCACGCACATATTCCACTTATTCAAGCTCCTCAAATCATTGCTGAAGTCTCCAATGCCCCCCAACGCTGATCCGCCGACCAACTTCCCAAGTCGGGATCCATTCACGACGCCATCTAACGAACATGTTCAATTTGCTGCATCTGCTGTACCAACCTCGAGTTTATCTCATGCATTATACTCAAACCCCGGAAAACCTGGTCAAAACTATAACGGTCCTCAGGCTCTAGGGGTCCAGGGGGGTAATGGATATCCCGTACCTCCTATGCACTGGGTAAAGGGACCAGCATTTCTCCAGGCATTCTCTGCTCCACCTACATCTGATCCGGACGCTTTTCTGTATGTCATAACACTTCAATATAATCGTCGGTCATTGTATTGAGACACAAAGGAAGTGTTGTGCTATATCCCATGTCAAGCAATGATATCGACTCCAGGAAATATCCATTATCGTAAGTGCGAAATGGCAAGTAGCTGAAAATAGGTTTAATCGACCAATGAATAGAGATGAAAGCTACACTGCGGAATTCTGTCAGAACATACCAGGAAATTACATGTAAGAAATATTTACCATTACGTTGGTTCTTCTACTAGTAGTCGCTTATGTTGTCTAGTCCTGCTACAAAGATATCCAATGGTGTCATGCCTAAACTTACAACGGTATATAATAATCCAAGGAAATCCGGGTTCGTTTCACCCTCGCTAAATATACCGGATTGAGATCATGATAGTTTTTATATAATAGAAATGACCCCAAGTGGCTGTCTCTGTCCAAGGATTGGAAAGAGTTCATAGACCCTCATGGTCGCGTTTACTATTGGAACGAATCTACAGTATTTCTTTGGAGTATTTGACTGGAATTAAATACTGACTTTTTCTTTTTCTATCAGCGGACTATCACCGATATAGATCTATATCATCCAGAACTCCTCAGAAAAATAACTCATGTCATCAAGCTAATCTATTACGGCGTGTACCAATCCAACCAAAATTCGGATTTCTACATCCCTAGTGATCTTCAATTAGCCATTACGATGTATAAGGACGTCGGAGGGAACGTTGTTTTCGGATATTATTTTGCCACTATGGAAGGACGCTGTCTGTTTTGGTTAGGGAAGCATGAACCTTTGAAGAGGATCGACTCGAACAACAAGAAATCGGACAGCGTGTCACATATTCGTAAGCATGTATTATATATTTTGGAACGTGCTAAGCTCTATATTATTAGGCTATTTCATGGAAGCGGAATACTGGTGAGACTTGTGAGACTGCCATAGCATGCAGTGCGATTAAGGTTGTCCTAGGTTTCATTATAAGACCTTTCCAGACGTACAGGATCTCCCCACGGAACTTATATCTGAATTGAAAGGGTTGGTTCTCTATGCCGCCATCGGTATGCATTCAGTGATTGGTATAAGCTTAGAAATTTGATCTATTAGCAGACAAAATGGCAAACGTGCTAACGACTATTGATCTGAGTAAGGAAGAAATTCAAATTTTTACACAATATCTCGATGCCTTGCAAGTCGGTCCGATCAAAGGAAATACAAATCCAGGCCTTTCCCATATGATCTGGTCTGTCGGTAAGTGTTATATAGTCTCCCGAATTCATGAAACGAGATAAATAAAGTAAATGAGCAGGTGTGATAATGAATGCTTTTGGTATGTACTTTCTTTCCTCCTTTATAACCTCACTAAAAGTATTTTAGCCCTTCATAAGTTCGAAAACTTTTATGGTCAAAAGAACGTACGATGGAAGCGAGATCAACGCTTATTCGAAGACGAAGTCCCTCGCCATTCTTTTTTACTTTCATTCGTGTCACCTTTCCTACTATATACTCCACAACGCTACACCCATTCTCTCGAATCTATCTTGACCGGAAGACAAGTATTTTCGGAAGCATGGAGGGATTTTGTGAAAGAATTACATGAGGAATGGCAAGCTCTGACCATAATCGTACGTAGAACCCTAAGCATATGTCCTCAATCGTGTATGTAATGATGATATACCGTAGGCGACCGTCATCCTAACTACAAATGTGGCTTTCCTGGCCATCCAAACTGTTGACAATACCCAAGCACAGAGATCTCCGGCCCAAATACTCAGTTACCTGTCCACCGTATTGTCCGCTGGGAGTATACTCCAGAGTCAGCTGATAGCGAAATACCATCGCATTAAAGGGTGGGAGTTTCTAGATGAACGGGTAAGTTTTATTATTATTATCTTAATTTGACCTACCTCTAAATTTCTTTGTTTATAGATCAAAACGAACTTCAATTTTCTTCCTATGATCGGGAGCGAGTTATTATCCATCATATATAGTTTTCCCTATGTGTTTCTAACCTACAGGTAATTTTGACCCCAGCTTTAGCCGTACGACTGAATAACTGATCTATTTTGTAGCGTGCTATGTTTCTTGGCGGCATTCCTATTTCTCTGCTTCGATAAATCAGATAGGAGCACCCGGATTTCCGTTGGGATTATCGGCACTTCTATCACAGTAATTATTCTCTTGTGCATGTATAGGTTCCAGGAAAGCGACGCGTTTACGATGAAGAGGCGGAGGTTCACGAGGAAATTGTTTCACCCGACACAGTAATGGAGGGTCTTGGTTATCAGTATGTGTATAAGTAAGTAGACTAACGGTGTATTATAATGTTTATCCTTGTTTACCGAGCTTATATGAATTATACGTCTAATCGTTCCTGAACCTGTAGGCTGCTAGATGTGAAATAGCTAGGTACGAAATTCAACCGCGTCGCTGATGTTGGGTGCCAACACTTCTGAATGCGCATTCGAAAATCGGGGATTTTTCATATGAAGAAAGCTCGTGACTGTTACATATAGAATAATGATACAATGATGGATTCTCCTCTTTCCCCATAATCTGATCCAAATACAGAAAGCCATGAATACAGTAAAGGCAGGCAAACCCTTACTTCTTAAAGGGACGAATAAACACGTTACTGCATGATAAAATATTAAAAGAGCAAGATCTGATATAGAAGTGGTAAATACTTACTACAGAAATTTAACAAACTTGTTCTTTTTTTTCCTATTCATACCACCTGATTGGCCTATGTGCGGTTGGCCCCAATGCGGGCTATTACCCTCTATGGGCGACGTCTGGGCCGAAGTTGAGTAGTACTTCTCCTGCATAAATGGCAGGGTTCTAGATTTATCACGTCTACGGCCAGTCGGGCGATAACCTAGATAGTTGTGTTACATGCATTTCTAGCCACCAATCAAGGAAAAGGAATTACCTCTTTTTGTGGCATCCATCAGAGCGGAGGGTTGATAAAAAATTTCTTTGAAAAGTATGAAAAGTGAGTTTAGGACCAGATGAGGAAGTTTCTTTGGTATCTAAGAAATCTTGGTAGGGGCATTACCCACTGCGTGGCATGAAATGAAGGGATAGGATCCTCCGGGGAATTTTATATCTCACAGCTGCTTGTGAGGCTGTAACTTGGCACCTGATCAGCGCGGAATTCGAATAGGCTGTGTAGACTGCAGTGAACCAAGGCTATGAATAAATTTAATCAAGGAGATAATCGCCGCTCGAAGCTTTTCAAATTTTGACCATTCACCTTCAACCTGTGCAACATTTCTAGAACCCATTGCATATACCATGTATATTCCCAGGGGATACTTCAACCTGATATGATTATAGTAAGCCCCCTATATCTGTGGCATTACGTTATGGTACCCACGTCTTTAGTGGACATTCCGATTCGTGGACTATGAGTTACTATGAGCTATACGAGGGCCAGTTGATAATTCAGAATTGAGGAGTTTAGGAACAATAGCACCTGGATAGCACCCAAAATGAATCTCATCTACATAGATGGCTATACTTCCATATCGAAGTAGAGCCTGAGTGCCAGGGCGCTGTTGACATCTTGACAGATGTGTGGGTAGCTTACCCGGGTACCCCTCAGACTGAGTCAATGTTGCCTAACACAGCTAGCTAAGTAGGAATTTACTGTCAATACTGCATCCAAGCAGTACATCTTCCGAAAAATAGGATGTTCGAACTTCGCTTCCAGGCAACTTTGAATCCAGAAGTGCCAATCACCGAAAGTTCGCTGATAGGTCCTAGTCCAAAGCGTCATTACCACTTTGCTTCGCGAAATCGTCTGATTATACCAAGATTCTACCTATAAAAAAATAAACTTTATCATAAATGAGAACAGCATGACAGTTTCAGTTCGACGCCACTCACCATTGAACAAAGGATTTACGCAGAAAATTTTACGTCCTAAATCAATTAATCCATGCGTAGAATGACTTCAATCTGAGCTCGTACTGCAGCCAAACTGCAGCTGCAAAATTTCTCGGAAGGCGTTGGATGCAGCCTTCCCCTTGAGGCTACGCAAGGGCTTTTTCCACTCCTTATGAAACGGGCGTCTGTAACATTTATTTGTGTGGATGGATATGGATCGACCACAAACCTAGTAAGCATCCAGAAATAGTCGCCTCGCATAACCACAAATGTCTAAATACCTAAATATTTATACAAGAAGATATACATTGACCATGTAAAAACATAACCCCTAGACCCAAATAAAAATTATAATTAGAAACAATAAAAGAAAAAAATTATGGGATAAACACTGATGGCACATCACCTAACATAGTTTGAAGAAACAATGCCGAAATCCATCAAATAAATTTTCCGTTGTGGCGATAAAAATGTTACCATAAGCTTATCAGAAGAAGAAAAAAAGTTAGACTCACTAATCCCAAGGATGCTCTGTAAGATGTAAACCTTGCCTAACTTGGTTGAACAGCTCCTTATATTCTTCTGCATCAGGAAAGCTGAATATGGTGCCTATTTTTTCATGGCAGTAGATAACAGCATCAACCTTCAGCAGGGAGATAATGTCGATACTACTTTATAATACCAATTTATCAGATGAAAAAACATTTATTGGAACCTCACATATTTTTATAATAGGCAGGAATGCTCAAGGGAGGTGTCTGAAGGTAGTGCTATGGAAGGCACCGTAGTTGACAACAAAGTATGGGAGCTAGCGACACTATAGTTACTACAATCCACTATAATAGCAACTATAGCATTTGCCAACTTTCCTGATGTGGAGCATATTGAAGTTCCAAATGAGCCACTGAGTGAAGAAGCGGCATAATGAGAGGAACAAAATCATCCATGATCATGTAATAGCTTGATAAGATTGGGGATTTCAAAACTCAAACATTGATCTCTGCTTTCTTTGAAGATCCTCAACCTGCCATGTTGTAGCAAAAGTTGCCTTTCATGGCGGTATCCAATTGTGCAAATCTGTTTAGGAATAAAATCAACAGGGAGATCAATAATCCAGCTTTTTCCATCCTCAATCTTATGATAGTGCTGTGCAAACACTGAATGAGCATCCAATTGGACTGGAATTTCAGGAATAACTCATGCTATGTCATGCCGTTTGTTTAAATGGTATTGTACATAACTCTCTGCTAAATTTTGAAATCTGTTTCCATTTCAAATGAAAACTTGGCTTTGTTTGTGACAACACCGCCGCAAGGGGTTTGCCTCCACGAGGCATCTAGTAATACAGGCTGCAGAGGACATCCAGCTTTGTCAGCAGCATCCACAGCCACCCAGCTGCCACCGCCGCCTCATGCTGTAGCTTCTGCAGCTTCTTCCAGAAACCAGTAATTTAGCAAATAGTTTTTATTTCTCAGAATTTTTGTCTTCAACGATAAGTATTATAATAAGTAGACTGTACTTATAGTCTCCAATAGCATGATGCATCAAGCACTGTGCAGTGGAGAACTGGAGGAGGGCACGGTTCAGAGATCAAATGATAGAGAGCAATTAAGAAGTTTAATATAATTGAAACACTCCCAATTATGAAGCTTCTTGATAAGTACCCTTGAGAAGTCAAGCTCCCTTCAGGAGACTTCCCCTATATTATAGAGATAAACTTTGTACTTGAGTGAAAGAGGAGAAATAAAATATAAAACATCGATTGAAAGCAAATAATTTGGATGTAAAATACTCCAAGGTGCAAGGACCCGGGTATGAGAACATGATAATACAACATCTATTATTCCCGTGGTTTCAATTGAATATTCGTCTTCCTTCGAATTTCCAGACCAGTTCTTAAACTTATTATCCTTAAAACATATTAATAAACTAATTTTATGCAGAAATCAGAGGAAATAAAATGCACTAACTATATAGTACCTCAATTTTCTCCTCAGAGTCTCCACTCCAAGTCAGTCTAGTAGTCAACGTCTTGACTCTTGTCTCTCCAGCATATCTGTAGGGCTTAGGCTTCGAAGATAGCAGCGGATCAAATGGCTTAATTTATTTTATAAAAACATTAGAGTCGTTTTTTCATCAATTGGGAGAGGTTTGAAGGATTGACATAGCAATGTCCGCTGTCAGGGAGATAATTATTTCGAGATAATACTTAATTATAGAAAATTTTGGGAACTTCTAGCTGTTCGCTCCATCACCTATATTCTCCAGCTCTATCCCTCCGACTCTTCGCCGGAATACTACGATGCTGAACCATGACTATATGCGTCTGATCACACTCGCAGACTCTGGATGTCACTCAGTGCACAGTGGTAGATATGTAGCTTGAAATTAATTTTGCGTTAGAAGAAAGAAGACTACTTGCTTATCTGACATCGAAGAAGTGGAAGCTCCAGCATGAGGCGGCGGCTGGGTGGTTGTCAAGCTGTGTGTCCGGGCTTCAGGAAGCCCTATTGCTTGAAGATGCATAGATAATAATAGTTTGACTTGATAATATCATGATAATAATGTTATTTATTTGAGAAAGACACTGGAGAGTCTACTACCACCCCAGTTTACCTCGTGAAAAGGGACCCATGGGGAAGGCTAAAATACACACTATTTTAATGTCTAAATAGTGCATTGGTTAACTTTAACTGAGTAGTTTAGTCCAGTGAGAGATCCTTGAGTTCAATTCCTGAAGTGGCTGCTATTTTTACACACATTGTGCTCTAGATTAATACTAATAAATAATAATAATAATATTCGACAGTTCAGATTATTAATCATTTAACTGCCTAAGGCTCGGTTAGCTTTCGAAACAAGGTAATTATTCATAATCTCCACTACATGGACTGCTAGGAATTCCAAGAATCCTTTGCAAATGCCTATGTATGATTTCCGCAATTTTGCCGGATGCCATCAAATGCGAGGGGTACACAAATCAGTGCGGTAAGATTTTTAGTGCGGGGAGAAAAATAGTAGGATGGTCCATGCATGCTCAACATGACACAGTTCTTCGCTTGTATTGACACCTCAGAAGCTGCACAATAAACCACAGGTCTTTTGTAATTTCGACTTAAACAGTTTTTGAGAGGCTGGATACTAAGAGCATTTACATAGACCCCGACTTAGTATTTTTCGCTTTTCATAGAATTAAATTAGATAAGAATGTTTATTCGTTGTAACATTAGTGACTTCTATAAATGTTAAAACTAATCACCTAAGATATCTTTTGCTGAGTTAGGAAACTGTCTAAGAGCTGCCTTTAGGACTGCTGGGTCCGTTATTTGATAGTTTTATGTGTCGTCTGCCCAAAATTATCATCCATGATTGTTCCAGTGGCGGGAACAGGCTCAAGGAGCTCGAAGGCTTCAGGGATATCTCTAATTTCATAGTCAAATCGAGAGGTGCTGTTAAGCCCCGTGCTTAAGTGTCACAACACGTGACTTCGTTTCACCTCTACGAAGCTTCGGAGAAGGTCACATACCTTCGGAGAGCTTCGTTTGAACTTCGTTCGACTTCCATCTTACTTCATTTCGACTTCGCTTCTCCTCCCGTCTTTGTATCTGCACAACAAACCCTTTGCCCACATCCCGACTTCTTCTTGATCCCAAGGGCAACGCCTTTGCCCACATACTTCCTTCTATCACACTATCCGCTCCACTATTCCATAAGACTATTATTAGTCTTCCCCGGACCTGGCACAATTGGTCCTCAACACTTCTTCTATTTCGACAGGTGATACTTCATCATGCCCGTTCCTAGTTCGTTTGT
>KN837077.1:2066583-2114096 GCA_000827215.1 Sphaerobolus stellatus SS14
TCCAACACAAGCTGCTGCTTGCTGCAGTCGCTTTTCAACGTCTTCAGTCCCCTTTGACCACCTTAGAGCCTCCTGATCTCTTGAACAAAGAAGACTCTCGGAGGAAGGTGGTTTGAGCGTTAAAGGGACGTGAGAAAAGTCATAATACGCGAAGTAGGCCAGTCAATGCCGGCAGAAAGAGTTCTAAGTTCGGCAGCCTAATATATATTGGTTGCAAATACACTCTATTAGGGTGTATTTGCAGCGAGCTTTAGCTGGGTACCTAACTTTTTGATGCTCCACTGCAGTCTAAAGTGGAGCAGCTTTCGTTGTGGGATAGAAATAGAATTTTTTTGCCGAGCCACTGCCATTTCGGCAAGTCTGATATTTCTGCACCGTAGACCTCGTTTGCACATCTCCATGCCTATCGAACGAAATAACCAATTTTACTCTCGTTGTGTACATCAGATCAATGCCGAGTACCCTCTCTCTCTGCAGGATCAACTACCACTGGGAGACGCGATGTCTTTCGAGCGGAGTTATAACTGCCGCCATAGACCAAATAGCCAGCTGTGGACCGCCCCACTCGCAACTTTTCCTAGGTCATTTGCAGCTAGCGAAGTAGAGCTTAAGCTCACTGCAAATACACCCTATTGTATCAAAAAAGGGTTCGGACCGCCGGTATGCAGTATGAGCAAGTGTACTGTATTCGGAAAAGCTTGGGAAAAGCTTTCATCGGCGGCACCGCGGTCCCAAAGTGGTGTGACTCACTACCGCCCGCTTGGGCCAATCACCTACAACGTTTAATGGAGGTCAACAAAATCAAAGGATGTCTGGCAGAATATTGCTGAATACCACAGGATAAAAACCACAGCTTAATTAACCCCACTGAATAATACCTCACTCTCAGAGTACCATGTCCGAGACCTTGCAAGCCACCGTCGTTCGATCTGCCCCGGCACCCTACGACCTTCTTCTCGGAATCATCGAGCTTACATGGAGTTCCAACCTTACGGACGACGAACCGCTACACAGTATGACAACCTTACCCCTCACTTCAAAAGTAGGGAGGCTCCCATACTATTTCGCATCCTCCCAGAATGTCTTCGTCATGTCGGAGGCATTCTATCACCATTACAGTCCCCTCATCTCCTCTCTTCCTCGCTCATCAGACCTCAATCTTCGCTGAAAATCCCTCACATTCGATACGCACTCCGCAGGAGGGAAAGAGGCCAGGCTTCAGGACCCCTTTCCGTACTTTATTGGATCGCGCCTCACAAAACTAATAGGCTTATTCCCGGATCTCAAGACCGTGCGCGTGTTCTATCGCGATTCAACCTCAAGTCGTAAACTATATGCCCAATTATCATTCTTTCTTCCCAAAAGCGTCACAACGCTGGACCTCGACTGGAATTTTATCCGGACGACGTCTATGACCAGGAACGTGAAGCAGAGTTCTTTTCCCGTTGTCAAGTGGAATGGAAGACTTTATATGTCGATTGCTTCAATATTGGAGGTTTCCCACCTGTTAATCTTGACCGCAGAGGCATCCAATTTCCTTCCTTCCACTCAAACATTGAAACATTAAAAATAACCGGATTAGGCTGGCAATCCTTCCTGGATTCGCCCACCTTGCATTGGAATCTTTTCAAAATCAACAGCATGTACTGTCGAAGGTGTATCCTTGGAAATTTTTGCACCAGATTCAAGGCCATGGTCATTGACTATGACTGAGGCCTTGGACGAGGGCATAAGACGGTGGAATATGCAGCAGCTGAATGGAGACAAGGATAGAAAGACGCCTACTTCAATTAGGGACAGAAAGGCTTGAACTTGAACGGAAGCTGGATCAGATATATGAACGTGATTCCAAAAGCTAGTGATGCTATTCATTCCTCACCTCCAGTAGTTACTTTCAAGTCCAAGGTTGGGCATTGGTTTCGAGAGGAGTTACAGATACGGCGGGCGGCTTGATTCTACATAGTTCCGATACAATACAATGGACCTTACATAAATGGAACCAACTATAATGCAGTTATACCATATCTATCAATCATTTTTTTAATAACAATTCGGAGCTTTCAATTAACAATATATTATTATTTTGTTTATTCGTCACAAATGACTGGCTCCAATTTCTTAGTATTCCGATCGTTACCTTGTGAGATTGTCATAGTGGTCTCGAAATTCGTGAAAAGGATGTAAATGTGCAGCAAAATCTTCTTAACTATGTAAATGGATTTATGATAGACAGGGAGACCCGGAAAGAAAATATCTTTATAATGACAGAAATTCCAGGGCCATATTCGCGTTATAATAAAAGAAATACGCAGAGGGTCTGAAGCTCCCTTTCTGGATTGGACCTTTAAAGAGTTGATTGAACACTGCAACAAAGCTTCCAAGTCACCGTCCGAGTCGGTAGCGCTACTGGGTAGTCGAACCACGGTGCATGAATGGCAAATCTGGTTAATTGGTTCGTGCGATGATTCCGACCTGGCAAGCTATTCAATAGGTGCTTTGTCAGTTGACGTGCAGCGCCGGGATTATGCCAATGCCCGTCCAATAGTGGTTTTACGAAATGTGCCAGGCATTTTCCAATTTAAATTGCAACTGGAAGTGAATTGAATGGGATCGCATTGCATCAGAAGATCACCTATATGCAGAATTCCGACTCAGATCGTAACACCTTTACGTCGCGAATAACTCAGGGTGACGCGCAGTGCGGTGGGATCGGGAAATGTGTTCTCAGCTCTCAGCTGCGGATGATAGTCCAATAACGGCCTGCTGGAGTGGCTGGTACTTTTCAAAGTAAAATAAAAATATTTTCTGATCGTAACTGAGAATGAGCATTTCATCGGGGAGATCGAGCTATACGGAAATCCAACCTACCCGGTCACTTGAACACTCCTCATCACGAGCCCCCACCAAGAAAATAACAATCAAGAATGTATTCCCGAAGATTCGAGGCCCGGATTCACGTTTGGAATTAGATGGCATGACAGTATATTGTGGAACCAATCACGGCTGCACGATCGAGCAGTATTCTCCGCAGATCTTGTCCGACTAATGAAGGCCATCAGCCATTCGCGGAACCAGCTGAGGGAAGGCGAAATTGAGGGAGGCCTGGTCGACGATGATCTTAGAAAGCCGACGATTCTCCCTTGTATAGCTCGACCATGGAGGAAAACGGCAGAGGGAATGAATGACAATGGATGCCAGCAGGCAGAAGAAGCGAGTTGGAAAGGTGAGGCATTCTGGGGCGTTTACTCAGGTCAGCGGGCAAATTGAATTCCTAGGCGGGTGGTATAGACTTGAATAGAATGCTTGCTGACTTGGGGAAAGCCGTTAATCACTCTTTGACCTTTTCTGGTGATGAGGAGTAGGAGAATATAATTTTAGAGTGTTTGACGCATGATCTGGAAGCTGAAGGGTTGGGGGATGAGGAAGAAGCCGTTGTGACGGGCCGTTGGTTTGGGTCTCGGAGGCGCCTGGAATAGGATGCTGACATTACGGCGCGAAGGCGCCGGAGAAGGAGAAACTTGTGGGCGATGCTGTAATAAATTCAGGCGGGGAGTATCAATCCACCATGGAAGAATCTGCAACCACTGTCTTCTTGTCCAGATTCTAAATCGACGGAGAAATTAGATACCTTAATAAAGGAAGCGGTCTGCAGATGAGGCTGGGAAAGTGACGTACGATCCATGCCAGGAATACGCAGCGCTGATGACAGTCAGGGGGTGGCGTGTGGACACATGAAGGGATCCATACTGCTGCAGGGATCCTATTGGCCGGCCTTCTGCCGAATACCTGTTGTAATTCTAATTCTGAAGTACCACTCAAGCCTAGTAAGGTAGAGACGGCTAAGTACTTTGGAGAGGAATAAAATAAGGAGGAATGCAACCGGTATAAGGAGAAAAGTGATGGTATGGATGCTGCCATATTGGGGAGTAATTACACTGCAAGGTAAAATATGGGATAAATCATCGTGATACTCGGCAGAATATGCGGAGAGTCGGGATTGATACTATTACATTTTGGATCAAGCCGCACAATAAAGTGAGTTGGATAGATGTAAGGGGTCGGCACCGGAGACGCACAAATGTCGCGTCGGTCATTGGGGGGATCAGGGCGCGATATACTCCCGGAAAGTCGCCAGTGTGACAGCCAAGCACGTTCCATGATCAGAGACAGAGGCAGAGTCTTGAGTAGAGCATAACTTGCCAACTGTTATTCTAACAAACATTTGCAAGAAGTATTCGAAGATTATTTAAAGGAGAACAGGGAGGATCACATGCATGTAGCGCCGTAGCATGTGTGCAGATTGACTTCCAAAATGTCGGATGGCAGCAACAAGGGTCCACGTGATGTGTGACACAACGTGACAGTCACGCATAATCGCTCATCCCTTTCACTACTTATGGAGGCTTTCTTGCAGCCTATTTGTCCCGCGACGTCGACCGCCGCACCAGTCGCCCCCACCATGCAAGACCCCGTCCACGTCGCACCCAATGACCCCCAGACGCGTCACCCACGCAACTACGCCATCATCTACCTCGTCGCCGCCGCCCTCGTCTTCCTCGCTTTCCCCGTCTTCATCCTCCAGAAGGACCTCCGGAACAGGTATAGAGAACGAACAAAGAAACGCGCCCTCATCATGAAGATCAAGTCAAAGCAAGCCGTATCGACCGGTGCTACAAAGGACTCGAACGCGTCACCGTTGCTAGAGGAGAAGCCCACCCCGAAAGTCGTCGTCGTCGTCGAGCCTAAGGAGGCCGAGGAGGAGAGCATGTTGAAGAAGCATAAGAATAGTGAAAGGCGCAAAGTCAGCAAGGGCCGTCCAGGTAACGCACGTTCCTCGTCGGGACGCTCTACTTCCAGGGGCAAGCCACCTTCGACGGCCGCGCATAATCCAGCTTCCAAGACAATTCCACTCGTTTCTCAAGAATCCGTCGACACTCCCATTCACTTAGAAATCCCTGCAGAAGTCCAGGCCAATGTCGAGGTCGAGCAGTCATCGTTGCCCACTCCCGCGCTGTCGGTCGCCCCAGAGCTCCACGAAGTATCCAGCATGGAATCCTTGTCCCGAAACGAAATTGACGAGTCTCATACGACGTCGGAGGTCCCTGAACAAAACGCTTCTCCCACGACAGACGATGATACCCCTAGAGTCTCCAATAACCCCAGCTTCTCTTCTGCACACATGCCTTCTATTGCATCTCCCATGTCCAAGCCAGCTATTATTTCCTCCTTAACCACTCCGCCCGCATCCCCAGCCATGTCAGAGGCCTCTTCTCGCTCCCCTCGCAAGAACTCCACGTCTACATCCGCAACCGCACCTTCGACAGCGGCGCCTTTGACTCCGGCTTCTATTCCTGCTTGCATCATACCGTTGGCGGACGAGGAAGCGAACTGGGATCGTGCCGAATCTTCCTCGGGCGATCCTGCGTGGGACTGGGATGGTCAGGCCGCTGCATATTCTCCGCCCAAAGCGCGAAAACCTGAGCCCTCGACGCCGCCGCCGAGCCTCCCTTCAGTCCCCACTCTTCCATCCCTGGTCTTCCCCACCCTCAACGACGAGCCCGTCCCCGGAGCCAGTCCTGCGTCACAGATTGGGGCGCTCAAGACTGCACTCGAAGCTTCCCGCGAAGCCGAGAAAATGCTACGTCGCGAAGTCCAACATTATTCTAAGGAATGCTATACGATGAAATGGCGTTGGAGCACGGCGATCAACGAGTGGCAACAGCGCGAGGCCCAGCTCCAGGCCCAAATCAACCATCTCTTGATGCAAGTCCAGACCTTGACAATCCAGGCGCCTCAGTACCCAGCGCCGCCTTATGCGCTGTACCCTCACCCCGGATCACCCTTTGCGCAAGCGTACCCGGGCTATCCACACGGGCACCAATTATCGCCTTTGCATTGCTCTACTGCACCGCCAAGCAACGATCTCTCCGAGGTCAGCGACATCCTTGCTGAGGCGATCCTCAAGCGCCCCGACAGCATCAGGTCCTCCGTCTCGCGCGGCCGGCGGAGTCACGGCAGCGTGCGCAGCGGCAGTAACCAGGTGTGGCCTCCCCGCTCGGATGTCGATGCCGCCTTGAGTTCCTTGTCGTCGTCATCGTCCTCGCAAAGGGGCTCGCCTGCTGTCATAGCCGATGAAATACAGGAGATCGAGTTCCCGACGTTGCTCGAAAAGCCGATGGACTCGCCCGTTGTACAGACGCTGAGCGTTGAAGGTGACGAGGCTCCCTTAGCCTCAGCCTCTTCCTGATACTTTCTTTCCTATTTATGCTGAGTATCCTCGTCTCCTGCATTATTCCAGTTTGGGCATGTTCTCCGTATTAAATGTTCTGTTTTATACCCATTCACGCATTCTCTCACCATCACCATTCGGCATCGCATACATTTTCTCGATTTGTATTTTTTTCATTCTTATACTTACTTACTTTCGCGGATTAGTACTGAGTGCCTCCCGTCCTTCCTCATGATACCCTACACCCTCTTCTATTCGCTACGCCTTTTATTTCATTCAAGATTTTGACGTCGTCATCTCGTTTACAGTTCTCTTTCTCTCTCTTCAGATATCTGTACCCACCCACCCCTCTCTCCTCAGATGTATATCTTGACCTTCGTCTCCTGATGTATAATGATAAAGCACGCTTTGGTTGGCCTGTTCTATACATACTTATTTTCGTCCCGGTCTTCCAAAATATATATAGTAGACTATTCATGTGACGTTCGCGTTCTTGCTTGACGTGCCTTCGATGTTAACGTTAAGATGTGCACATGTCGAGTTCATGCGCGGGCCGCAAATAATGACTGTAGAGGCTAGTTGGCTTGCTTTCCTTCTTTTCAAATTGCAAGTCGTATCCTGTCATACCTAATAATGTACTTCAGGCACTAAATACTCCGGGAGGTGTCGACCTGCATACTTACACCCTTACACCTGTATTGTAGGGTAAACAATGACATAGAAGGTGGGCCACGCTCGAATATTAATAGGTGTGCTATTTATTATTGACCCGCGAGAGTATTATAAGCATCTAACGTGAATTCCCCAAATTGCGTATCAGTATGCTCGACGTCGTAGGCCTTAGGCATATACCTAGTCTAAATCCAATCAGTCCTAAAAATATATTGATATAGTCTGAAAAGACGTATGTACATGACTTCCAATATTAATCCTTAGCTGAGTTAGTGTACGGAATTCGCACCGTCCGGTAGAAACAATTTAGAGAATGTCTAGAGTACGTTAATTTGCTGGATGAAGGCGCTGGTTAAGTTTGTAACATTAACCGTTCTACGGTATAAGTAGTCGGATACCGTGGCTGCAGGTTAAAACCAAATAGCCGTCTCGAGTTCGAACCCAGCCGATGTTGAGCTGTTGTTAACGTTTCTTTTTCACCACTTCCTGTTGAGACTTCTTCTTTCTGTTCTTTTTTTTTCTGTAATTTTTTTTCTTTAATTTTTTCTTCTTTTATATTGTGTTGAAGAGACATGGGAAATATATTATAATGTCAGAGGTTTCAGAATTCAAGCAATTAAACACAAGGACAAACCGAGGAAAACGAGCGTGAAGCTTGGATCCAAATACAGGCTATATTATAAGTTGAAACAAGAAGGAAGACGATGCATAATGGCACTAGGTTCACAGCTCGCTATACGCTCTTAACAGGAAAGTATTTCATTTAGCTACTTAGCTTTGTTTCTAAGCATTGCTCAATTATTTGTGATATATTTTACAGTAGGCTGCCCTAAATTATTTTTCTGTCTCATTTCTGGAATAAATTTACGTATTTTAGATGATTTTTAATGCCCAAAATTTTCTCGGGAATAAGACTGCGAAGCGTTTGTTGGAGGGAGGCGCGGCGCGGTTCCTCGGAGGCCATGGCACAAACAATGAGTCGTTTCGCCCACTTATTTGCTTCATATTTCTACAGAAGGCGGTCCTAAGTCAAAATACATTTACCTACGTATTTTGGGCGATTTTACTGCCCCATACGAAGCATTTCTTGGAGATGCGGCCGCGGCGGGTAGCCGTAGCGCTCGGAGTTATATGTGCGCACCGTCGCTCTTGCTCTTCACATTCCTCATTGCAGAGCTTTCATACTATGGAATTTTTGGATCTAGATATCTCGGTCCCTCCGTGTTGAGTCGGTGCCAGTGTGAGAATAACAAATCGTTTGGCGCTTGTGATTCCTTTGGACGTTTGAGTCAGCTGTAGGCGCGAGGCTCTCGCTGGCTCTCGTAGTACACCCCTGGGATCTACTTCTAGATTGATGTACTTATGTTATGATTCGCATTGGCAATACATAAGGTGAATAAGCTGCATGTGTGTGCCCTGTGATGATGAGCATGCGAAGACCGTGATTCGTTGATCGGGTAATCCATCTCCCCTTGCATCATACCAGCGCCATCGCCATCTAAAGTACTGCTTAATTAATGTGTAACGAGCTGTAACCTGCTGTAATGAAACCAATCCGAGAATTACCCCTGCAGTCTAATGTATAACTAATTCCTTTTTGTAATTACAACACAAGCTATCAGGGTTGAACCAAGTGCGCCTCGCCCATTGTACTGAAGTTTGTAGTCCGAGCTCATCAGGGACACGTTTACAAGTTTATACAAGGTGCATACACGCCATTTGTTCCGACCCTTCCGAGTTCCTCACCTGGCTGAGTATTCTTTAAGCTTGTCGCTATGTCATAATCTGTCATGCATAATATACATCATCGGAGTGTGCCTACCGAGCAGGACCAGAAGTTGGAGGACAAACGTTGTCCCTCGTTTTCCCCACTGATGTGGTCGGAGGCGACGGTCGTCGGTACAGGAGGATCAGGGGCTGTAAATTCTCTGAAAAGATCGAACCAGTTTCAGACTCATGATATTGAGCAGTATAAAGCTTTTAAGAATTAGCACCTTTTAACACGAGGGTTCTAACTCCGCGACCTGGCAGGGTCAATTAGTAAAACCCTGCGTTAGGGTTGCGCTAGAGTGTAAGAGGACATGGAGAGTGTAATTGGCGGGAAGTTAAATTATTTGCGTTGCCTATTGTATATTTAATTGCGATGGGCATCCATAACATAGCGGCCAAGCTACTAGTAAGCCTCTCTATTATACTTTACATGTCCTGAATAAGCTGGGTGTTTTATGGGTAACTTCGGGACACAGAATGTTTGAAATATCGTGTTGGGATGCTTGTAAGAATATCGGAGCGAGGTTTAGCGGAGAATCACGGATTTTACTTTCAGCTACATATGCATTATGTGTAGACCGTAGGGCAAGCATGTGAGGGGTTCTGTGAAGATTGGGCAACAGAGTCCGACAAATGTCGTCCGGTTTGCCAGGAAAGAGACTATATCACAAAATACCGGCAATAGATATATGTTGCTGTTTGAATATCTTTAACGTCCATCGAAGTTGGATCTTGAGCATAACATCTAGAGATCGAGACAGTTCCTCTGGCTAAGATTCGCCCGTTGAACTGTTGTTATGACTTTTTTATTTCCTTTTCCAAGCCTTCATTAATCATCGATGATTGCCGGTTCCGAAGAACTGTCCTCGCTCACGTTCCCCACCTAATGGAAAGTCAGCTTAAAAGTTGTCAACGCTCATATGCATATGTATATTTAGAGGAACGAAAAAGAATATCTATGTACTTTAACTAGTTGTATTTATCGAACAATTAGATCCTTATTGGCTCTCCGACATGTGGCCCACATAGAGACGCTACGATCTCTGACGCAGCTGTGCAGATCATATAGGCTAGGCTTGGATTCGATTTCTTGGATTCGTGGAGAGCTTGAGCAGGAATGTGAAAGCAGGAAGTAATGAACAGAGGTGTCGTGAGCAAACGGAAGCGATGATCCAAGTTGTTGAAGGTTATTTATATACACTGTTGCCCATTGGGGCCTGACTTCAATCTTCGACGACAATATCGATTGCTCTCCTTGGCTTTCGATTTAGACTTCAGGCTCATATCAAGTTTTACGAATCCGTGCTTGCTATCAGGGCTTGGAAGGCTCTCCTCTCCCCCCTTGGCTGCCCGGTTGGCCACATAAAAATCACAGTAGATGGGTCACAGGACAGATAAGTCATCTTTCAGCCCACTTACTCGAAATTCCGAAAAGCTCTGTTTTATCCTTCACAGTATCGTGCTTGATTCGAAGAAAACACACGAGTGAATAACATAGCTGGGATATAGGAGATACATAATCCGAAACGGTGAGATAGAAGAACTTCTCAGTGGTCCGGTGAGTAGTAGACTCCACATTGACCTTGCAAATATTATACTCACAATTATCGCGCCTCCAAGTGGGCAAGGCGAGGCAAGGCTAGGCTATGTTGTCAGGGCTAACTCTAAACAACGAAGGTTACACCACCCGGGCCCCCAATCGTGCAATCGTGCCTGCGCGTGCTCCATGGGATGACTTCCTGCGTTTGACAAAGTTGGTGGCAGCTCCCGTTGATCAAATTTACTATGGTAACTTTCTCGCTTCGATTGTTTGGCTCATAACAAGAAATTGTATATAGGAACATTACGAAATGTTCGTTAACCAGTGTCGTTCCTCGTCCCGAATGTGAAACGTGCATTAGCCTAAGTTCAATAATTCTGTTAAGCGATATTGTCACTCCGTACTGCAAGTAAGTAGTGAAATCGAAGAAGACGGAAGGAATAAAATAACTAACCTTATTTGTTCCTCAGGCAGTCTATTACTATGACTCTGCTAAATCAATTTTCGGCCGATCAAGCTGAATAGCATCTGATTTATTGATTTCTGCTTACGAAAAAGGCAACATAACAGTCACTTACCCGTTCCATATCACGACCTCCTAGTACGTACGCTAAGCGTATGTTACTAGCCTGCTCCTGCTCTTCTCCGGTCATCGAAGCTGCAGCTTAGCAGAGCAAGCGGTTTGCTCTGGCTTCATGATCAAAACGAGTATGCCCTCGTGCATAGGACTACGCGACTCCATCGATGAGTAAAAGCTACGTGCCGGCCAAGTCGAAAAGAAACTCCTGAAGACGCCACTGTTTGCATTTCGCCTATAATCAGACCCCACATCCCCTCTCCTTCTCTGACCTGAATCCCTCCATACTTAGATTTCTCTTTCCCCGCAAACTGGTACAGGTCAGCTGTACAGCCTTCCTCCCTTCGGCCAAAGCACTATTACTCCATCAACAAAACTATTGAGGGCTGAAGCAAGTCGATAGGCGTCGGTCGTTATTGTACTAGTATCTCCCGTCAAAGCAGCCTCCCCACTGTTACACTCGCCTCTCCATTGTTACACTCGCCTCTCCATTGTTACACTCAAAGGCCGAATTCAACCATCTAAGGACGCCGCTAAAATGAGCCATCTAGTTTTAAAAATGTTGGTAGCGAGCGCAAGACTAATGTGTAAATATATTCTCTCTGACGTCTTTATAATTAGAAAAACAAAGGGTTCAGCCGACTTTCTCAGTAGGCAGACGCCCTGGACAGTCTGACCTGCCTCATGAGTGTTTACAGGTTGTACCAAACAGCCCAGCAAACCCCACGCCATCTCGTGCATATTATCCATTTGAACAGCTTCAACGACAATTCGACAAGTGGGAACAGGAACACTGTAAGTGACAATGCGTTCGGTCTTGTCAGTGTTATTAACCATTTATCTTCAGCCAGAGAGGTTGCTCTTGGGGCCAAGACTGGCAATCTCATCATGCTACAAGATGGAACTCCAGGTTTTGGACTACCCTATGCGTTGAGATATGTGATGATTACGGTCATCAATGGAACACCCGAGAGAAAGCTCACTCTACGTGAACTTAGAGTGACAGTCATACGGCGCTTTGAACGGTTCGCTCGAAGCAAAGACGATCCCAGAGGGTGGAAGTGATTTTCCATGTGCTATACGATGTTAATTAGTATTGAAGATAATCTCTATAGACTACCGTAAGATGGAATTTGAACCAATGTTCCACTTTTCAAAGGATTCCAAGGCAACATACGGCAGACGATCCGGTATTGCCATTCATATAATCCCCTCAGCATCCTTCACTGACGAATTTTGTCATAGGGCTCCTGGTGGACCCTTACCTCTAATGATCCTCCAGATTTGGCGCCATATAAGTACACGGACAAGGCCATGGGTCGCGGACAGCGTCACGCAAAGGATACTTGCGACACAGAGAATACCCCTTGAAAAGAGAGTATCCTTTCCTTTGGCGAGTCCGAGGATGATTATTCGGAGGATAGTGGTTCTCAGTCTCCTGAGGCTGCCCAGGCAAGGTGGATATTAGAGCCTCCTGTGCTACTCGATTATGGGCGACAAATGCCTCCTCCACATCAAAATCACTACCCACATGTTGCATCACCTTACGCTCAGCATTCTCAATATGTGATACCGCCGATCGCTCAGTATGAGCAATTTAGTGGCAATATGCCTATGCTTCCTTCACTCTAAGATACTGGCCTCCTAATGGAAGGGCGACGTGTTACTTCCTCAAATATGTATCTTCACGCGTCACAGAATCCACGCCTTTCCATCTTGCATCCTCGTCGACATAACCCTTGGCATTGAACCCCAGTAGTTTTTTTTTTCATGTGTGTTCACTTGATTATTATTATTATACGCGCATACTATTTTCTACTTCCTGTTTCTATCTCTATCTCTATTTCTGTTTTTCTATCTCTATCTCTTTTTCTTTTTCTTCTGATTATTCACATTCGATCTAGCTACTGTCCAGTGTCCTAGGACCTTCGAGTTCTAGGACGGAGGCGTCAATCGCATGACGTCTGTCACGTTTTAGTCCCTTTCTCCTTGTTCTCTCCCTACTTTCTTTTCAGGGGAAATTAGTAGCTTGCGAATTGTTATGTGATCTCCGGGTGGTCTCGGATGACCTGGGTTGGTCCATTCGGGGATACATATTGGACCTATATATTTTGAACTGTATTTTTGCTTCCTTTTGCTTCCTTTCTTATTTGCATTGCTATGCATGGATTTATTAAATCATATTCTTTATTTTCGGTGCATAAAGCTACAAGTATACTTCTCCCGGCAGTAGGCGCTCATCATGATGGGTCCAAATAAGTTTATGCTCAAACTATTGGTGGATCCTTTTTGTTCCCTTTCACCATAACAAGGGATATATCGTATTCCCCAAGATACCATGTGGAATTTAGGACCTTTTATCAGGGTAGTCCAACTGAGTATAGAAGAGTAGAGTTACTAAGCAAGCTAAGCTCAGAAGAAGGGCCCTTAAAATAGAAAGTAAAGACTGATAACACCGGCTTTATGGCCTGGATCATGGTGCTCCAAGAATATAAGGTACATATCGAGATGTGGTAAGATGTGGTAAAGGCTCTACAGAAATATTCCCGCTTGGCAGTCCATTATACCGTAAATGGTAATTGCCTGTCACACGTGACAAGCACCCCTTTGTCTTGCCTTTGTCCAACAGCGAAGCCAACTCCCTTTCACCAGAAGCGTCGATAACCGAAGCATAAGGGCAGTCCCTTTAACATATAATGTAGTATTTCTCGATAAAAGACACTTCTCCCAACGCCCCGGTGGCCATCTAAATACTTATCCCCAACACCATGTCTACTAATATTGTAGGGTTCGTAAGTTTTGGAGTCTCTTACATGTATGTTTTTCGTATATATCTCGTGCACAACTAATACCATACTAGTCTGCAAGGTGTTTTATTTGTACAGGTAGGATTCTTATTCACAAAAAGAAGGGAAGTGTACTCATCCTCGGCCTATAGGGACGTGACTACCTACAGCGCTCATGGCGTTTCGATACCTCGGGAACTCGGTATTTTGTATCACTTGCTATGATATGCGCTATCATACACAATGTATTCTTCGGTGTTTTTGTGGTATGCAACTTTACTCATTGTGAGCGCCTGACAATGATCTTTCGTGTTAGTACATGGAAAATGTGCCAGAGCCTGTCCTCTTTGCGTCGTATCTAATCGCGAAGCTCTTATCCGTTGTTGTCCAGATATTCTTTGCAATGTAAGTCATCTGCTTTCATTCCGAATAATCATGCTCACAAGCACACGTCTCAGTCGAGTGCATTTTGTATGTTGTTTAGCAAGCTTGTAATGCCGGACGGCCGCTGATTTCTCGAATCATAGCTTCCCTGGCGCTACGAATATCTTGCATTGCCGCTGTTGTTTTTCGTTTTCTGTTCCGTTGTGGCGCCATTGTCTTTGGTAAGTTCGCACATCTGATGACTATGAATTCTCCTAACGAAGGGATTTTCTAGGTCTTGATTCGACCTGATCCGGTTACTGTACGTTTAATTCATGTGGCTTAATATTTCTTGTATTGAATTTTTTTCTTTAGTTTCACAGGATTAGTTCGTCTCGGTTTTCGAAATATTAATACCTCGCTAACATTAGCAATCATTTCTAGAGATAGCTTCGGGCGTATTTATACTTATTTTTAGTGCCTGGTCGGCATTATGCAGTACGTTACCTTTTTTTATATATTGCCTAACTATCACATATTTATGTTGCAACAGTCTTTTTCCATTATTTCATAGCGAACGCTAAGCTGAAGACAAAGCGCTCGTTACACGATATGATCGTTCATTCTTCTCTTCCTGGAACTTTCTTTATCTTAATCTCTCTTATCCTCACAATATTAAACGCGGAAGGGACTGCCCTCGAGGCAGGAGGGCTCGTTGGTCTTGCAGGATGTGTCCAAGCTGTATGCATGATGTGGGCTTTGGGAACGTTAGTAATTCGTCCCTATGAAATAATACATATTGATCTAAATTTATTTCATGTAGGCGTCCTGAGGTTCCGACGGAAGAAATTATCGAACGGTCGGATGATACAGATACACCCAGACTTATGCGTGATTTAGCATGGACCAGAGGCCGCCGTTTGAATGTTTCGCCGACTGTTCGTCTCTGTGTTATTTCCATATGAATGATTGTCTCACAAAATTCTTGCAGGTTCCTCGTCGTGTCACGTTATTACCTCTCCATAGCCGGTCTCAAGCACAACTGCACTCTCCAACTACAAGTATCCAATCTTCATCGAAAGGAATATCACCTGGTGAAACTGAAGATGCAGAAGAAACATCTTGGGCAAGTTTATTCTTTTTCAAATTTAATGTTTCTTGCTCAACGGTGTGCATCCCTAACAGCGCTCTAACACATTTGCAAAGAACGCGCAAGAAGAGCAGAAACTGAATAATGTCATTAGCGAAGTAAAAGCTACCGTTCCCTCGTCAAAGCCTTTGGAAAATGCCTATTCAGATACACCTTCATATTCACTTCCCCGGCCTAGGCCTGTCCTTTTGATACCCCCGCCGCCCAAACTCACTCACATGACCAGCGCACAAACCATCAAGAGCCTTTATTCCACTGAAAGTGCTGCACCTGAGGCACACGACCAATTGGCACGGGGCGAATTTCTTTCGGATATTCCCGCTAAAGCGTCTTCAATAGCCTCGACGGAAACACCTAGCTCGTCTTTTTTGACAAAGTCGAAAAGCGGATATTCGGGCAAGAGCGTCGATTCGACGAAGACGTCTTATACGATCACTGATGGAACATCTGCCGGAAAGATTCCCATAGCTCATTCTGAGGATGGCGATGAATTTGAACATGACGAAGGACTACCCCGTTCCCCCATCATTGGTTTATCTCGTGCAGGTTCACAAGAAGCAGCGTCAATTATGACGCATGCGCAGGCAGCGCGCAGACCTACAAGTCCAGCTTCTCCTCCAGGACTTCACCCTTATGCCAATCCAGAATTGGTTGATCCCTTTTCAACAGATGTCGAACCAACCTCATATCCTCCGGTTCAACGAGGAACGCGTATACCAGGATCTATGCATCTTCCAACGTATGCAGCTTTCATAGGACAGCCCTCTCCCGCGAAATCTACCACCAGACTTCCTTTCGGTCCTTCATCATATACCACAAATTCGCCTTCGTCGTCGCCTCTTATTTCCAGAACCACTAATCCTTTCGCTTCCTCAATAACATCTCCCTCGCAACGAGTTCGCCAATCAGACTCTCCTACGAGCTCTAGAGGTAGTCCAACGCAACGTTACAATTATTCACCTACTGGTAGCGTCCATTCGACATCCTCTAGCGGTTCCCGTACTTTACCAGAGCGTGCTCCTATTCCCACATTCTCCCCTCCCCAGCCGGAAGAGCCGAAACCCTCTCCTGCTTCTCAACCGAAATCTTTCAAGTATTCTAAATATGCCAAAGTTGTTATGCCTCCAGTCGTATTAGGCGTTGGAATGTTATAGTTGTGCTCGTCAGGAGCTAGTATGCAACGCAGGACTTCAATCACTCTCCTTTTTCCTTGTATTTTATTTCCTCCATTATTCATTCTCCAGTGTAGCCGTAGATACTATTTGTAGCATTTATTGTGGAATGCCATACTGGTATGGGCGGATCCAATTTTTGTTTTCCTTGTGACTATTCTCTTAGAATTGTATCTTCAAGTTGAATATACTCCATTGTATGGCTTTCCTTTAAATGCGAATTCAGCAATGAAATGCATGGACTAGATCCGGATAGGCTGCAGGATATGGAATGATTATCCGCGGATTCTTTGTCAACGCGCAACTCTGTCTCTTTATTGGCGAATTATCTGTCCCTCAATCATTGCAAGAACGATGACGCGTGCAAAATCATAGAGCAATGCAATGTAACTGGTAAAGGCATGCATAATATATAAAGTTTCGAGAATATGGGTAGTTATAAAGAACAGACATCGAGTTCCACAAAATCGGTACGCTTCCAGAAGAATGGAAGCAGAAATACAAGATAAACGTTTGAATATATACGGCTTAAGCTCTGAAATCCTTGAAATCCAGAGCCCACCATTCACCTCCCTCTTTATTAATGCGGTTGAATCCTAGGTTCGCATAAAACTTCTTTGCTTCCTCATTCTTGGGATCCAAACCGACGAAAAGGCTAGTACGTCCCATTTCCTGCAGATAACCAACTGCAGCAGCCATAAGCTTTCGACCGAACCCTCTGCGCTATTATCGCCGGGACGTCAGAACTCTATTCGTTCATTTACTTAATATAGATAAATACCTGATGCGATGAAAGGATATCTATGTGAATGTGTGCTGAGTGATGGGAAGTGATATCTTCCGGGTTGGTGTATGGGGAATGTATAAACACGTTTATAAGGTTCGAATCTGCTTCGGTTCTATAAAGCACGTCTGCTATCTGAACAGCCTGATTAAAAATATAAGCAATCGTACCTTGAGGAGGGGTTCCCTTTTGGATATTTCTCCCTGAGAGCAGGCCACCAAGTACTTTCTTGGACGTCCTCAAATTTCTTAGTGTCCGAGGTTCCTACAATGTAGCCTACGACCTGACCTTCTGGATACTCTGAGAGGTTCTCCATATCAACAAGGACAAAACCGAATGTGGTTTCCAGGCGATTATATGGAATAGCGAATATTAATCCAAGGAGTTCGGGGAGAGAATGAGCACCTTCGGCTGAAGAACCTGCTGCGCCAGTCAGGAGACATATTCGCGATAGAGCCTCATCGTCGATGGGTCGAGCAGGGCGTATAATAGTAGACATGTTAAGCCAAATTGAAAGGTATGCTTGATTAGGTTTAGTTAGAGGTGGTACTGAGATCCCTTTAAAGAGAGCAAGAGGAGGAGATTACAAGAAGATTCGACAAAATTGTGGAAAAGAAGTGGCACGAGCCCACAGAAAAGGAGTCCTTGGAGCTATTCAATTTTAAAAAGGTTCGACGGAGAAATAGGGTTGAGAATTGACAATTGAGAGTCTGGCCGAAGACCGTGAAAGGAAAGGAAAGGGGTTGCTTAAATACCCTGACCGAGGTTTCTCCGTGATTATGTAAATACACCGGGCGTTTAGAAATTCATCGACCTTTTCACCAATAGGCATAGGTGTTGATCACGTGAGGCGTTCAGGATTGTTCACTTTTGAGGAAGTCTTTGTGGTCGTGATATACAGTTGGTAAGAAACTTATAATGCTTCCGCGGCGTAGTTGCTAAATTGTGATTTTTTCGTGTGTATTGTTGTAGTGCTATGGTTCAATTCCCCTTGAGTCCTTTTTCTTTGTTTTAATGTAAAATAATAAGACTATGGCCAAGCCAGCGCAAGTCCCCAGTGTTTAGCTGTTAAGGTCTTAGGATTAAAGTATAAGTCATTTATCAGGTTTTGTTTAGGAGAAAAGCGGGGGGTCTGGGGTCCCCAGTATTTAGGGTAGATGGATAGGGTGCTCCAAGGAAAGAAAACATTACTTGCATCTAAAGGCAGCACAAGCCTTAGTATTTAGAATTAAGATTCTTATAGAATTTTTTAGAGGTGGTGTACTGTAATTATTCAAATTTTATTGTACATTACAAATGTCTCAGTTTATGTTTCTCCTGCTCAATTTTCCCTCGCAACTGCAAGCTCAGCTGAGTTCCCACGTTTGTTGCCGGGCGCTTAAGCTTCGGTCAGGGTATTTAAGCTCACCCGGAAAGGAAAGACGATTGGTTCACAATCGAGATTGTCACGATCCGTCACATTTGACACGTGACGACGACCAAACAAATCTCCTCCTAAAGCCCTCACTCCCACCTTTCAAGCCTCCTTTATACCTACGGTTCCATACCCCATCAATAATGGTATGTTTTTATTCTTCTCTTTCGCGTAATGATTCCTGACTCCTTGAAACCAGAGTGATAACGCCGGTGCGTACGCGTAATTTAGCCATTAAAGCATGTTCTAAAGGCTATGTCTCGCAGAATACAAGGAAGCTTTCGCGCTTTTCGACAAGAAGGGAACGGGATCTGTACCACGAGAAACCCTTGGGGACCTGTTGCGCGCGTTAGGTCAGAACCCTACCCAGGCCGAGGTTGCGGAGATCATTGCGAATGCCCCGAGAGAAGGTATGGTCGTTTCTGAATCATTTTATGCAAGACTAATTCATTCCCCTAGTTGATTATAAGACTTTCTTGACGATCTTGAACCGTCCGGATGGATTCAAGCCTGCCGGTACTCCAGGTGAGGAACAAGACGTCCGGTCATCCCAAATATCTTACTTACGACCTTTCGTGCAGAGGAATTTATTCGTGGATTCCAAGTGTTTGACAAGGAAGGAAATGGATTCATCGGTGCTGGTGAATTAAGATATGTTTTGACGCAATTAGGAGAGAAAATGACCGACGAGGAGGTGGATGAGCTGTTGAAGGGCGTTCAGGTTGGACCGTAAGTGCAACGTTATATATCATACATATATATCATACTAAACTAGATCTACCTATCTTACAGGGACGGAAACGTCAATTATGAGAGCTTTGTTCGTACCATTCTCAGCCAATGATCGGCACTACCTTGATTGATTAATCCATGTATACTATGCCTTTTCCTCATTATACCGGCTGGGGAAGATAATGCCCGGCGTAATGTATCAATATCATCATATCTGTGTTGAGGATGGTTATGAGGAGCCGCCGGCTGCTTTCAGTCGTCCGACAAGAGGCATCAAAGCGGCGTTTTCGCTTGATGCATGGAAAGATAGCACCTCGACGTATGACTAGAATGGGATTGTAAGCTTCATTAGATTACGAGAAATGGATGAGCATACTTGAATCAAATGGTCGAAATTAGTGCTGAAGCGGCTTAGGAAGTACCAGCGTTGCTTCATATCTATTTCCTCAGCACGACCACTTTGCAGCTGCGCGATCGCTTGATTGAGCGATTTTGTAAAGCTTCCTGCATAAAGAGTGAAAGTTATGCACGTGGATAATAAACGTTGATATTGCTGGGAAGAGATTAATAGAGACCTGATATGCCAAATTGAGGACATACCTTGACTAGTCTCGAGCTCGTCAACATGCACTCTTTCAGACAAGTATCCAGGAAATCAACATGGTCTCGCAGTAGTTGATCAACCGTCGTCACACCCGCTAATTTCTTCTCCAATTTTCGCCAATGTGGTTCGAGGACATTGTACATCGCAAACGCGAGTATTTGCTGCACGACCGCCAGCATCTTAGAGCGAAGAGTCAAAACAGCAGAACGCCATCGGGCGAGTTCGGGACATTGGGAGACACCCATTCGCCATGGCGTCGACTTTTGTTCTAGCCACATGTTGCCTAGGCTTTGCTCGAGATGCTTTAGATGTAGTAGGAAACGGAAGAGCAATTGGTAGCGGAGGATGGTTTTGCGAGATAGGACTAAGGATAAGGGGAACTTGACGGTGTAGTCCAGCGAGAAGACGTCTAGGGCTAAAAGGAAGCGGGATGAGCGATGTTAGCACCAAAAGGGAGTGGGAATACCTGTTAGCGCTGCCTTTGCCTTTTCCCTCTCTTTTTCTCTCTCTTTTTCTTTCTCCTTGCTTTTCTCCTTTCGACGATCACCCTCTTCACCTTCGACTTCAATCCCCAGTGCTTCATCGTCCCCAGCTAAAGCGCCTTTGACGTTGGCAACCTTCAGAAGCCATTCCGAAAGGCTGGTAGATTGCAGCACCATTTTCACGTCATCCTTGAAAGAAGCGGTCGTGCTTTCTTCGGAGACGCCGTCCGTATTGAGAGCGACGCTGAGAAGCGTTTGAAGCTTCTGCGAACTGGCACCCTTGGCGGGCTTTCGGAGTTCCTGTCCAGCGATGTCGAAGAAGTGGGTGAGGTAGAAGGATTCTGACAGGAAGAAGTAATGCTTGAGGGAGCGTAGTCGCGGGATGAGTTGCTGGTCGTTTAGGAGGAGCTCCAGCAGTGTTCGGTTGGCGTATGAATATGCATCTTCGATACATTTGTAAAACCTGTAGTAATGTCAGTCATAGCTAATAGGCATATGGCGAGAGGCGTTGCCTTTCATCGTCCATCGATAAATCTGCTTCAGGAATATCATAATCCCTCTTGATCGCCATACCACACTCGCGGATGACATTGAGATACTTGCCGGCCAGTAAAACTTTATGTTTCCAGGGGTCAAGTAATGGTGGAACGCATGCGCCATCTCGTAATGAGGTCGATGCGGGTGGAGGCCTGTCCGAGCTCACATTAGAGCCATCGCGTAGCTGATTAATATGAGAATGAGCAGAGGTACATGCGTAGAAGGAAAAGAAGACGGACCGTGTATCTCCGCTCCCAGTATTCGTCGACATAGTCACGTTCCAGGATACCCTTATCGATAAAGCGACTCTCACGGACCATGAATTCGTCGTAATGGTCTTCCAAATATCCAAGTTCACACCACCGCCGTAGGACTCTGGCGTAGGGTTTGCTGGCATCTCGAAGTAATGTGCCATACACGGCCTGCGCCTTAGGATCGCCAGCATGGGACTGAGCAAGCCTATGTAATTCGGCTAGAACTTCGCCGCCTTTAGGCGGATTTCGAGACGAGAAGTCATCATCGCTGGTCATATTCTTTACGATTTTCTTGATATCCCCTAGGCCTAAGGCTTCGTTGCGAGCGCGGGTTTCTTCATCTTCATCAGACGATGAGTCCGAGGAGTCGTCTTCTGATGGTGATTTTATCGGCCTTGTCAACGATGATATAAGGGTATGAAGGAGGGATAGGGTATGTAGTGTTGGATGTACGTAGAACCACAGTTTCTGGAGCGAGAATTGAGGGTTGGAGTTGAATGCGAATTCAAGTTGAGATATTAGGGTATGATAATCCTATAAACGCGTTAATACCATGATGATAGACAACTCTCGATGACGTACCTTGATCATAGTTCGAATGCTGGCACATAGCGCGTGATTGACGAGGCCATTCTCCGGCTTGCTACGTTGTTGTATGAAAGAGGTAATGGCAGTGTAATGTGTTGCGAGGGGAAGGATACGGTTGGTTAAATCGCGCAAGGAGGGATCTGTGAAGGATATTCAAAACAAGAGCACCAAGTAACATGAGGCCACTCACCGAGGGAAGAAGAGACTGTAAAGGTGGCACCGCGCAAACTCTGCTCGTCATCAGCTGCATACGATGTCTGTTGAGTAATATATGTACATGGGATACCCTAGAGACTGTATAAGTTTTGATATAGGCCTTGCTAGGCCCAGAACCATACCATAAGCACGTAGAGAAGCTCTTCAAGGATAATGGCTTCCTGCAATTCGAATGGTAGCGTGTCAAGAGGGGCATAGTCATCGTGACGGCTCTTCTTGGTATGTTGTTTGTGGCCGTGAGCACTTCTCGCTGCAGAACCGGGACGTGTTGAACGCGACTCCATAACACGCGACGCGACGGGCTGACTAAGCCAGCCATCAGACTCTTCGCTCCTACCATGTCCACTGCCGTACGGTCCCAGCAACAGTCCTCCATGAATAATCCTTCTAAGCCCGACATGTCTGCATTCAGACCCCCAAAATCGTCTATGGCTCGTCTGCGCTGGAGATGGAGCATGTGGGTGGGAGGAACTTTCGCCAGCTCCATGTTGGAGTCTTGGGAGTGTTTTGTCTTAGGTATGTACCTTTGTAACAGAATACAGATGTGTCTTTGTCTTACAAGTTTTATACAGTCTCTGTCTTCGGCTTTCTGCTCCTACTGCTTATGGCAGGCGTGTACCGCTATGTCCCCCGCCAAACGGCCTTTTTGGCCAAACGAGTTCATTACTACTTCGTAGGCACAGAGCCGACTGCAGACTCCCACTCAGCCTTCCTTTATCAAGAACTTTAGCATTGTATTGTGAATATTTTATTTGGACATCTTGCTTTGACAGGGTTTTACTGATTACTCTGATGTTCAGGTTGCATAGCCATATCCTTGTACTACCATATACCGCTAGAAGTCCATAATACTTACTCGGACATTCTCTCTCATGTTATTCTCAATATACATTTTTTACGCATTTTCCGAGCCGATTTCGACGTAGTGTTGGTAACAGTCATGGTGCGAGATGCTTTCAACAGCCAATCAGATTATTCCCTCTGCCATTGGTCCCAAAAAAAATCACGTGATGGTTCTAGTCACGTGGACCTCTCAACGTCGTTGTCGACAGCGATGGCGGTCCCAAATAACGACAGTCTGAGCGACGACGACACGTTCTTTCCACCCTCAAAACAAACTTTGAGCTTACTTAGTGCAAGAAGACCATCCCTTGCCGGCCCTATTGACTCCCTATCTCCGTACCACCGCTCCACAAGCAAGACGGATGAAGGATTCCTCTCGCAGCCTGTGTTGGATGGGGTACCTGCGATAATGCCAGACTTGAGTAGAGAATTGAAAATAAAGATGCACCAATGGGTTGGAGATGGCACATGTAAAGTGGGTTGACTTCGGTCGATACTCTTGTTGCCTCTAAATCCAGTGTTCCATCCCTAGATGAGTATTAGCCCTTCTGGAAGAGATGTCGTCCTTGCAACAAGATCTGGGCTATATATCATCGACCTTGAAGCTCCTCGTGAAGTTCCAAGGTTCCTTCCTCAAGGTGGCACTTGGGACGTCGCTGACGTCCAATGGAATCCACATCCTTCTCATGCTAATTATGTCGTTTCGACATCAAGCGAAAAACTGTTAGTATGTCTGCATTGAACACGCTTGTCATATACCGACGTTATGTTCCAGGTTGATTTGGAACTTGGACCGTCCCGACCGCGAGGCAATACAGTTTATACTTCCTCGTCACTACAGAAGTATCACGGATCTCAACTGGCACCATAGCAATCCAGTATATGTCGCGAGTACAAGTATTGATTCATGGATATGGATGTGGGATCTTAGGACGCCGGCGAAACCTGTAGCAGGTGTGATATTATTCCAATTGTCAGAGATAATTATATTCATTCAACATATTTAGGACTTTGCGCTTTCAATCGTAGGTCGATTTACTAGGTTTTGGTCTGAGGTTTAAACATAACTTCGTCGAAGCTGGTGCAACACAGGTGAAATGGAACAGACATAACGAGAATATTCTTGCGTCCTCTCACGGGAACATGGTGCTTATTTGGGATCAGCGAGTGGGTAATAGCTATCTCTCAGAAGGTTACGTTGATTAATATTACGTATAGAAAGGAGCTATGCCTTTGACCCGGATCAAGGCCCATACCGCAAGAATCCACGGAATCGACTGGTCTCGCAAAGACGAGCATGAACTCGTATCTTGCTCTCTAGACCAAACCATCAAATTCTGGAATACATCTACATCGCATTGTGGTGCCGGAGATGCAATTCCTAGACCGCTCACAGAAGAACCTACCCATACACCTCGCCGACAGATTGATACCAAATATCCTGTCTGGCGAGCTCGACATACCCCTTTTGGGACTGGCGTACTTAGCTTACCCTTGAGAGGAATGCGGCGACCGGAGCTTTTCTACGAAGATAAATCCCTTAATATTATTCCTGAATCTGTCACCGATGAAGGACAAGCGGATATCGTGAAAGAGTTCGTCTGGAGAGTTAAAGGTGGATTGGACCTCGACTATGGTAAGTTCATTTAGTTTGGGCTTCTAGGCTTATCCTAACGTAATTTCATAGACAATCGTGAATTTCAATTGGTTACATGGAGCGAAGATAGGACATTGCGTGCGTGGTCTATTGACGCGTCTCTTCTTGAGGTATTTAGGGTGTTTTATTTGACTTTCCTCCATTTAATTGCTATCATTGCAGCGTGCCGGATTTGCTGCCGGATCCAGAATCGAAGATCCATCACATCATCCAACCACTAAATATATATCATATCGGGCAGTCAATAAGGATACTAACGGCAATACTCCACCACATACTTCTGGTATTCTAGGCGGAATAAGGATAGGCCGAGCTAGTGTCGCCGAGAAAAAGAATTCGGTTAGCCAATCATCCAAGCAAAAATCTGGGCTTATAGAGACGATCCGTCGTGGCGCTACGATGACAAAAGGGACCAATCACTCCAAGAAATCGAGTATGCATGCCTTGACATGGATGCCGAGTGTAACTGTCGGCGAGAAAAAGGAAGCCAATATGCCTGTCAGCATGGAATCTTCCTTTAGCAGCGTGATGCAGCAGAAGATGGGCTCTCTAAGTGATCAAGGATCTCAAAGTCCCCAAGCCCTTACAGCTAGCACTGATACCTTTGACTCGGAAGTGTCACAATACTGGGAAGAGGAGTAAGTGAGATCATTTTTCTCTTCGACGTTGTCTAAATATCCGCAAAAGGCTCTCGCGAGTCGTGAATGGACTCTCTGCGACAAAAATGGCGAAAATTTCCCTTGAAAAGGTAATAATACATACGTGGTCTCTTGTCAATGATTGACTAATAGTTCCAGGTGGATCTTAAACGTCGAACATGTACTCTCCTCTTCCAAGGACCTTGGGGAGAAACGTCATCCGTGTTCTCTCGAGTCGCCTTTGAATTTCCTCCGGATTATCCTCGTCCAGGAAGCGAACCATCAATTGAACTCGAGAAGAACCACCTGATACCTAATAAACGACGTGCCTATCTGCTACGGGAGCTCCGTACTTTACGCCGAAGAACACCATGCCTTGAGGCTTGTCTGCGATTTCTTCTTGGTCTCCCAAATAGAAGAGGTATCACCGGGAATATGTTGGATACTGATTCGGGTTCGAGCTCGGAAGGTGAAGATATTGCCACAAGACCGAATAAAGAACCGTCTATGGCGACTCGTGGCCAGACTGGCTTAGCGGAGCCACGGACATCTCAAGGCGTTTTTGGACCGAATGGTAACTCGATTTTCATATTCTTAAAAACGTAGCTTATATATTGACTTCTTTTTATAGGAGAAATGGTCTTCGTGTTTTCTCACACACCGCTGCGCATGGTGAAAGCTATAGGACATTCCCCTTCGCGACCTTCCCGTACACCGGTTCGCAATACGATGGAATTAAACCAGGCTTCTGGCATGCTTTCCGATGCAGTGCGCCGCCTCACGGCTGTCGCTCATGACCGCGATAAGACACCACCTGTAGCTACCGGTGCAGACGAAGATCTAATCCGAACTCTGGAATCTCTTGCCCAGCCGCGAACGGTAATATTTTATCATAATTAATACCGGCGCCCGATTACTGATCCATCCTTCAGCACTATCTTCAAGAGAGCGCTCAGTCGGGAGATGCTCGTGAATCTACTGTGCTGGTAAGGCCAGTAAGAAAGAGCCGAGTCATCATTCGAGATGTCTCTGAAATTACTGGCCTCGATCGAGTCATTGCGCAAGAATATCTTCTCTCAGCGAACGATCCCGGGACTTTCTGTCACCATAACGCTAGCGTTGCGCGTGCCTTCGGCCGAGTAGATCACGAGCGCGTGTTTACAACTTTATATGCCTTGTTAGGAGACACGAAGGAACTCAATGAGACGTCGGAACCTCAACGCACGACTGCTCTCGATTGGAGGAGGAACAATTTGTCGAAGAAAATAATTTTCACTTAGTATGTAATCGACTCATTAATTTCTTCTCATCGCTTAATTTCTATTATAGTCTAGAAGAACTAAGAAACACAAAAGACATAATTATGTTGGCGATGATCTCGATCGCACTTTTCGCGTCGGAGAAGATACTGAAGCATATGGGTGAGTGTTTTTGAAGTTCATCGAGTTCCGCCATGATATGACCGTCTATACAGGAACGATGGGACCTGCACCTGTGCTGCGAACATATGTCAATACCCTTCCTCGACAAGATTACTTCAGTGTTCGACGTGTACCTGGACGAACACGTTTGCGCGCATCATCCACGGCTTCTCATATTTCACAATCTTCTCCAACCTCACCAATGACACCAGCGCCATCTACGGCACTCTCCTCTTCCACTTCATCTCGTAGCTCTTGGTCCAGCTTGGCCAATGGCGTCAGATTTTTGGTTGGGGGCCAGGAAGGATCTTTGACTCCGAAGCCGCAGAGCTCTCCTGTACAGAAAACTCGCACTCTTCCCTTCATGGGAGAATCTTCGTTGTCCAAAGATGAATTCAGTCTTGGGCCCAAGACACCTGAAAATATCGAAAAGAAGAGCTCTCCTCCATCACGCGGGTCTCAGAAACAGGGAATTACATTGAAATCATGGTCTGAGCCTGTGGGTTCTTCTTCACAGACACCACCTACACGAGTTTCTGTTTCTTTCGCTTCAGCTGGCAATAATAGTCGTCAAACTACACCTGAATTACCCAGTCCATGGCCGCACGTGCCTCCTAGACGGCTTGCTATACATTTTCATGGTGAATCTGAAGAGTAAGTTATTAATCCCTTATTACTAAAATGTTTTGTCAATACTTATCACCTTCACATAGAGATCATGTCGTGGGCAATGAATTCTTTGCTAAATTGTCTGAACACGTATTTACTTTCGCTGAATATCTCTTCCGGTGGCAATTATTCCACAAGAGGACTGAAATCCTCAAGTGTCTACCGAATAAATTCACTGCCTCAGTTTTTTCAGATGTGGGCAATGACCAACGACTCGGTATTTCCCCTGTCTTTTTCGAGGTGTGGTGTAAAGCTTATCCTCATTTTTATTAGTCACTATACCATTATGCCGACAATGTGGTGTTGAAATCCCAGAAGGCGGTACAGTGCATTGTGCATTATGTGGGTCACGGTCGCAGAAACCTTCATGTTCTGTGTGTCGGCTGCCAGTAACAGGTAAGGCTAATTCCTCCTTTTGGCAATTATACTATTAAAACTTTTAATAATATTTTAGGTCTCGCACATGTTTGTTTGGTTTGTTCACATACCACACATCTCCGCTGTTGGCAAGGCCGTACAGTGAAAGCTTGTCCAACAGGTTGTGGTTGTGATTGTCTTGCAAGAGGAGGTTTTGATGTTGATGCAAATGATCAATTGTTGTCAGCAGCATAATAACTCATTCATTCCTCATTATCTCTATATTCTGTATTATTTGTATGTAATATATATTTGTACTCACTCTCTTAGACAACACCAAACATTAAAACTGTATCTTTACCTGTTGCAGAATATAGTGGACTTGCTATTAAGTGCTGCAAGGTCTCGGGCAAGTTGACCCATCTTCCATTGCATGGATGGAATATTGGTTTAGTCATTTGTTTCATTCCTCATGCATATATTGTTGGAATATGACTATGTCACTGCAGATTAGAACTCAGCTGTATACATAGTCCTGAGGCATTGATCAAAGATTCTCATCTTTGACTGTTGTACCTCAGTCTGTTCACTCCTTTTATTGCTTCCCTCAATAGGTTATGATTGGACTAGATTTGATTTTACAATTTGCATGTCAAGATCATGCTCCCAAAGAGCTTCTTTTCTATCTACAATGACAGGCTTTGATTCCTCAAAGAAAAACTTCAATAATCTCACCAGCAATCCAAGCAACTATGCAACATGAAGCAAAAAACATGGAATCCTATTTGAAGACACCTGTTAAGCCCCGTGCTTATGTGTCATGCCATGTGACTTCACTTAGCCTCCATGAAGCTTTGGAGAAGGTTACATACCCTTTGGAGAGCTTTGTTTTTTTGACTTTGCACCTCACTTTGTTTGACTTTGTGTCTCACCTCCTCATCTTTGTGTTTGCACAACATACCCTTGATTCACACCCTCGACTTTACTCTTGATCTCTTGGGTGAAGTCTTTGTCCAACCACTTCATTCAATCACACTATCTACTCCATGATTCCTGGAAGACTATTATTAGTCAACTTCAGCCCTGGCACAATTGGTCCTCAGCGCCTCTTCTATTTTGACAGGTGACACTTCATCATGTTTGTTTCCAATTGATATGTATTGTTTCCGTTCACTTATTGTTATCATGACATATCTTCCATTCACTTGTATTTTCTTATGGCATATTTTCATAATACCTTTTTGTTTTATTCACTTTATCTTTTGTAAGCTGTTTACTAATCCTCCTGAACCTCCACTATTCAACAATACACATATACCCATTGTTTGTATCACTTATGTCATGCTTTGCTCCAGACTTCAAAGTAGTTACTAATTATAATTCCCTTTTCAGTCAATGGTCTTATGGTATATAAGAACATGTATCTTAGCTAGTTTTCTCCAGTTTGGATATTGTATGTATTATCCCATACTCAAGTCTAGCACTCTTTCCCTCTATTCACCTCTGTCCCTCTGAAGCCTTTGAGCTTATTCAGCAAAGTCTTGTCACTCCTTGTGAACTCTTCCCTGAACCCTTGACCTTGATTCCAAAGTCCTACCTTTGCCCCAAAGACATACCTTTGCTCAGCACTTTGGTATTTGACTTTGATCTTATATTGTTAATTCTAATTCATTCCAAATTAAGGACACATACATTTCGAGAAGGCACAACCCATGCACATTGAAGCCAAGTCCTTTAGTCCTACTTCCCTTTCCTTAGTTTGACTTTGCTGTTACTTTGGTCACACTTCGAAAGCTAACATTTGGATCAGCCTGTAACAACACCTCAGAAATGGCTGCCTGTCATTGGAAAGTTTTTTGAACCTGAATTTGCGGATGTCAACAATCCCACCTGGCAAGAATGGCTGGACCACATTGAATGGCTGGAAACACAAGACTCTGTGGCTGGGGCAATATTCCTCTGCATTGATGAATCACAGAGGGATCACATCTGTGACTGTTGAGATAACCCAGAGATGATGTGGGATCAGTTGAAGGAACTTCATCAACAGCTAGGGCTGAACATGGGTTCAGGTATTTCCAGGTAACCTGTAAGTGTACCCAAATTTACCTGGATCAATTACCTGTGAAAACCTGAACAGGTAGGCCACAGGTATACCTAAACAGATAACAGGTACTGGTCCAATCTATGTAGGCTCATTGGTTGTGACTCTTGAGGGGAATAAAATGTACATTTTAATACTATATACATGCGGGATTGGGAGTATTCTTTGACTATATTATGAACCTTGCAAGGACACAAAACTCTAAATTGTTTTGTGTAGTTGGGAAAAATCCTCACAGGGTTTTAACTTGAGATGCCAACTGGAATCTGAGGGTGGATTGACACATGAGTGGCAACCCTAAAAGGTAGGAGCCTCATGACACATTCTGCGAACATGAGAACACCCCTGACTTAGGAATAGGCTACTCACCAATGACTTGAAAAAAAGGAACTGTTACTGTACTCAAGGTAAGGCACTCTGTATCATCTGTTGCTTCAAAGGGATATTTTGAAGATACAGAGTGAGAATTACTGCATGTTGACAAAGGCACAAGGAGAAACTGTCACTGCTCCATTGACCCGTGTGCTTAACCTGTTCTAAAGATAGCCCTCTTAGCAGGTATTCCAATATGGCTCCGATACACAAGCCATACCCATGAACCCTGGGCAGACCTGCCTCTGCTGCTGCTATCTCCATGTGTTTGGTGAATGCTGATTTAGTCATCACCCTCCATCCTCCAATGTGTCTCCAAGAGAATAGTGTTGCATTGTTTGGAGGATCATTGATCTGCATATGTGCAATGAGTGCCACATAAGGATCCACTAGACCTTTCTGTCAACCCCAGAATACTCTCTCTCCCTTAGGTGATACCTTAGTCCGAGGTAATGAGAACACCATGACCTCTTTGCCTTCATTGCTCTCAATACCCACCCTGGCTCTAGTGATGTGCTTGTCCTTGCTGAACTCTAGAAGTCCCTGTATAAGAAATTCTATTGATCATGCCATTGACCAGAATATGGTGGTAAGTGCTGCATACCATGCAACGTCAAAAGGGTTGTTTGGATCCAACACCAAACATACTCTAATGAGCATGTCTATGATCCAGGGCTCTCTCTGCACCCTTTTTGAACTGGCTGGTGCTAGCCTGGTGGCACCTGTCAGAACAGCTGCCATCTTGTCCCTGGATGGAGCCCAATGAGCACTGTGTATCAGATGCCAAGTGTGTACTCCATGCAGGCTGTTTGTGATTGTTGAACCTGAGTAATAACCCGTGCATGCTGCTATGAAAGCTAGCAACAGTGTAGGATCTGTGGGACACCTTGCTGTCTCCTCAATGTCTTGCTTGTCACAGAATACATAAAAAAGAAGCAATCCACTCCCATATGTGGATAACATGTCTGGTGCCCAGCCTTTTTCCATCACTCTAACTATCTCTGCCAAGACCTTGTCTGACAGCCTGACTGTGCTAGTGTGAGGTCTTACAGGTTTCCACAAGATTAACCTGTCTTGAGTTCTGCAGTGTGGGTGTAACAGTGATATTGCTGGCTTCAAACCTACTTTATAGGGTTTGGGCCTTCCCATGTTCTGTGGTTCCACCATGGCCAGACCGCTAAACCTTGGGTTTTCCTTCCCACTGCTCCCTGAATAGACCATCTGACCATCTTCTTCTGGCATCAGCTGTGTCAATGATGTTGGCAATAACTCTCTTAGCAACTGCTGAGTAACCTCCTTGTTCAAGGAGTCTGAATTTGACTGGGGATATGGGTTCTTGAGAGTCAATAAGAAATTCTCGCAATTCGGGTGGGACTGGGAAGTAAGAGAGGGATGAATTCCTAGGAGGATATTCACCCCTTGAAGGTCTGTCAGTGGGGTTATTGGCACTAGGGGTGTATTTGGTATGAATAGTGTCTGCTGCACTGTGGGAGTCCAGGAAGTCAAGCAAGTGTCAGAATACAATGTTGATTGCCATATTCCTGCTTCTGCTATTTCACCAGCCTTCAACAATTCCTTTGTTGTCTCCAGATACTTTAAGATGTTGCTTTGTGGAGTCAAGCATGAAGAAAGCTCAGACCAGCAATTTGAATCCCACTGCTTCTGCCCATCCAATATCTCTATCTCCTCCTCTGGTGCGCCAACCTGGGATGAGTTGCCAGGCTCTCCATCTCACTCCAATGATGATTCCAATGCCAATTCCCAAACTAGCATCCAAGTTAGCCCCTTTGTTGATGACAGTGACTTGTCTCAAAATAGACCTAACAACTCGTTCTCTTTGTAGGATTCTTGTCCACCATTGTAAATCTTTTCGCAATGCTCCTGTAAGCCTGCCAGCTCACTACACATATATTTAGGTTCCCCTCAATGACATAACCGTAGACACGCTAGTAGCATTTTCATTATCGTTTACTCTTACTGTCACCGCCATGTAATTACTCTCAACGTTCTCGAGATATACACGCTGGTCCTGTCAACTATCGGATCGACACTCAGTGAGGCTGCATTAGACAGCAGCCTTCCAGCTCCTGGTGCATGTGCATGCTGTGGTATGAATGGACTGTCATGACAGTAGCCTGGCATGGACTCCAGTGCAGTGAGGCTTGATCTGCCACTTGTGATGACAAGACAGGCATGCAAAAGCTTGCCATATATTGATTGTACTTCCTGCAGGACATGGACTGGTGATGCTGACCAGGTGTCCAATGCCAGCTTGTACTTCTCTTGCTTTTCTGCACTGAGTTCCACTGTGAGTTCTTGAAGATCCCAGACAAAACCAAGATATGGTGGGTGAGAGGTGAATGGCACATTTTTGGACTTCTCCCAAGGTATGCCAAGCTGTTGTGAAATAATGTCAATATCCTGCATGGCATAGGAATATTTTGAATCTTCCTTCAAATGTGGTGAAGCTGAGGCAAGATCTTGGCATGGGAAAGAGCAATTCTCCATGAACTGTTCCACCATGCCTCCTTCCAAGATTCTGCCTCCATACCATATCCTTCCTCCCTTACACTGCTCTCCCTGCTCCTCAATGCTCTTGTTCCACTCCGACCTCTGCTTATTATAACTCGCAATATACTCTCAGAGCAACCGGATGAATACATGGTTGTTGACCCACTTTTCAATGGGTCCAATTCCTTTTGATCTGAACACCTCTGTCCCTGTATCTGCAACTCTTCTGTAGCTGCCTGCTGCTGGGCCATAGCTGAAGGCAAGATTACCATCAATACATAACTTGTCTTTTGATACCCGAACAACATTCCCTGCCCAGTGATCTGGATGTAGTGGGATGGTTCTATATGCCTCTGCAACATCCTGTATTGCTGCCTGTAACCCTGGTGATAGTTGTGAGAATAATATGCACATGTTCTGGAAAATACCCCATGTGCACAGGAAGTCATCTGGGTCAACCTGCGAGTTGATAGACGGGTTGATGAAAGGTGTGCGTACTTGCCATGGAAACGAGAAATTCTGAATGTTGTGATATTTATCAATACATCCTGGCTTGGGTATAATGGTGAATGGTGATGTCTGGAATGGCCTGACAATTCTTTCCACTTCTGCCACTGGATAAGGTCCCCGATACCTGCCTTTCTCCAGTTCTGCCTGTACAATCTTCTGGAACACCACCCCAAATTCCTCAACTGACTCAGTATTGGGTGGTGCTTGTGTACACCAGACACGAGTGAGATTGAACCTGAATCCCACTCTAAATCCCTCTGGGATATCACAGTACTTCTCCAGCAGTCCCACCTCTCCAAGCATCTTCTCTCAAGTTTCTGCCTTATATGGTGTCTGAATGTGAAACACATGAGCATTTGTAGACTCCATGTGAGGATGAACTGCACCCTAAGCAAAGGTGCTGATTGTCGTGCACTCGGCTGATGCAGCTGGAATGACCCTGCCAATGGTAACATAGTGGCTGCCCTGAGAGGAGGGATAACTGCCTATCTTGTCATTTTGCAATGGTGGTGTATTTCTCATCCCAGGTATGTGGTACACAGCATTTGGCCATTTCATGTTGATGACACCCTAAGCAGACTGCGCAGGGTGGGTAGGAGCTGTTTGCCTGCCCTGCACTGCTCCAAAAATCTGATCTATGTGCACTTTGATGGTCTCCACTGCTACTGTTGTTCATTAAATTGCGTGCTCTGCTGTAAGGGATTATATCCTCAGTGTGAGCCAATTACCCTCAGTCACAAGTGCACTGAACTTCTTCTATAGACGGTGTACAAACGTAGCGACAAGTACAGGGTAAAAAGATGACTAGCTTATGTAATGCAGCCACAACTACTATAGTATACTAGATCCCAGACAGAGTCCATATCTGTTACATCTGCCTCCTCTAAGTGGGGGCAAAGCAGAACATCACTTTTGTTGGGAGTTGTGTGGCCTAGCTGACATCAACATTTGGTCTACTGCTAGCTTGTTCTGATATTCCCACTGTGAAAGCCAATTAGATTAGAACAGGTTCAATTTGGGTAACGGGAGGAACAATAAAAGGAAGTAACGGGAACTTGGAACATCTTCAGCGAGATGCTATGGGATATGTGATGGACAGCAGGCAATGGGCAACAGGTAACCTTGGACACAAGAACAGGATACGGGATATATGGAATACAGGGTGCAGGGTATGGGGTATGAGGCACAGGACATAGTACACCCAGGATCACCCTGGGGTATGAAACAGGACAGGCATCCGCAACAGCAGGAAGAGAAAATAAAGCATATGAAAACTCTTTGCTTACCTTGGCTTGTAACTCCTTGTCCAAATTCTCCTGCTGCGTTCTATAGATATCATCAGCAGCTGTCTTGATTAGAATATTGCTGATTTTAGCTAAGTTTCACCCTTTCCCTTCAATTGGGATAGCTTCATGCCAGGCCGATCTCTGCTCTGCCTGGTAAAGCAGGAGAGTTTTGGTTGCTAACAGGTCAATGGAGGTTCTCAGCAGGTGGCCCATGAGATTACCCCAGAACCCTGCTAATGCCTTCAACCTGTCTGCAGGCCAGTTAGCTTGCTGCATGGCCATGAGCATATGTGGAACTGCTCCTGAAAGTTGGTCTCAGGTGAGATCTTGATCTTCTTTGAAGGATCCCAGGTCACACTTTGCTGTGGCTGGCATCCAAGATATTCCTCCATCTCTATCCGTGAATGGTACCATGCTTTCATCAGAATAGCACCCCACCTTCTTGGCTGTGTCAAGACCTTCTGCTGTGAAGTAATACATTTTGCAGTATCCCCCTTTTTGTATCATTCATTGTGCATAAGGGACGACTATCCCTGCTCACAAGGTAGGTGGCAGAACATTGGGGATAGGAATGTAAGGGCAACCCTCGAAGCCGAGCGGAGGTCATGCAGGGCTAGCAGAGGGGAAATCCAAAGATATATAAGTAAACGAAATCTATACACGCAAGGGAATCTCACCTAGCAGAGGGGAAATCCAAAGAGAAAGACTTGGATTGCCTCTGCCAGAGTGAGCCCACTATATACCGTCCGGAAACGGGAACGCAAACTCCGAAAGGAAAGTGAACAATGATCTGACGAATTCGGAAACAATAACGAAAGGGGAACGAACCAATGAGAAGGGAAACAAAGGAAACGGAAGCAAACGGAGAAACAATGGAATGATCCCCAAGGCCGACCGGCGCTAAACAACCCATCACTCATGCGCTATGACTATATGCGCATATACCCTCCACCAGACGACCATTGTCTCCAACCAAACCTCCCACTCTCTGGCCACAGGAGTCGACGAATGTGCTGAGGGTGAATCCCGCGCGGAATCGCTACTTGAGGGTGGTTGACGCGAGGGATAGTTCCAGATGGAAAGGTTCCGGGCGGAAATCTGGAGGCGTCCCCTGACAAGGAACATATTTGGACAGATTCTTCTTCCTGTCTTCTCATTGCGCCTTGTTCCTGTCTGTTGCTTCCTGCTCTGCATGTCGTGTTAACTCTTTAGCCCTTCTTCTGAGAACCACCACCACCTCTGCTGCTTCTTCCTCTACCAGCCTGTTCCACCACATGGCATCAATCTTCTGATTCGCCAATCACACTTTCCTCAACAATGTCACCACTTGTGTGTCTGTAACAGCACCTTCAACAAATCCTGCTCTGGTCTCCACATATTCTTCTGTGGAGAAGTCTAGACAAGGTAATGTAGCAGGGTCTTGGGTTAAGTTGACCATTGTCAGCTGGACCCCCTTTTTTGGAAAGTTTTCTAGTTGAATTTGTTAGATTGTAGTGGTGTAGATTATTGCCTTAGAGTAGGCTATAGTATATAAACAGAAAGGAAAGGACTAATTGGGGGTACTGAGGTCTTCTACCCTATGTGACTGAGCAGCTGTGTTGCACAAGATGAAGTTTGGTCACGTATCACAGAGTTGTGACTCACCACATAGACTGCAATCTTCGTGCGCAGTTGTTCCTCCTACTTTCTTAGATGGGTAAATATTGATATACTGAAGATCAAAGATGGAGGCGTTCCTGAACTTTGATACAAGCAAATGTTCATGGGAATAGTATATTAATACACTTAAGGACCCCCCATTGACCCTCTAAATATAGATATCATTAGATTTTATGCAGGTACCTGCAGGTATTTATCCATTTATCTGCATCTGAACAAGTACAGGTACCCAGAAGAGATATGTAAAGACAATGTCTTTGCTTTGTTAGTTTATCACACTTGTAAAGTGACTGTTTACAACTTGTGTATTCAGCTACTATTAAGTACAGGTATAAGTGACAACTGGTCAGCACTAGGCCCCAACCCAGAATTATATACTACAAAGTTACGTAATATACTATATACATTAGGTAATAATATTATGTATCTACGTGGATGCATATATGTGTCCATAAGAGTCCATAAGGACTAGAGAAAAATTGACATGAAGTCAATTACAAATATATATATATATATATATATATATATATAATGGGAACACATATGTGTCCATACTATGGATCCACTAGTAGTCGTGCATGGTACCGAAGCTGTGCACTCATGATATCAAGTGATATGATGCTCAGGATACTTTCAGAGATAATAGGAGTTTTAGATATGGTATCAGGAAATAACTTCTATTAATCTCCGAAAGTATCCTGAGCATCATATCACTCGATATCATAGTGCGCAGCTTCTGTACCCTGCGCGACTACTAGTGGACCCATAGTATAAGTCTATAAAGACTTAAGGAGGATTGAGTGCAGATTCCTTACACTCTCCCCTCTTTTGACTGAGTAGACAGGTCTACTCAAGATTATCTGAGTACAGATCACAGGTGAGTTCCTCAGTGGACTTGTGGACAGTTTCCTTGGGAACTAAGCTATTAAAATAGCTGATGCGGTTCCGCAAGTCAGTGACATTGATGGGTAGTTGGGAGAAGAAGCCCTCTTCTCCATAATTGAGATGATTGATCAGTGAGGATGAACCAGCACCAGGCTGGTTCTGGGTGGGTTCAGGATGAGCCTCATCCTGATCCATTGGTTCTCCAGTAGTAGGGGGAATATAAAATGGGCTGTCCTGCACAAATGGTAGCTAGGTGTTATGAACCCTCCTAAACTGGCTCATGGAGGCCCCTTTCAATGATTTAATCTTGTTGGCACATAGTTGAGAATGAAGTGTTATTTTGTTCCAGATTAGTTTTGTCACCTGGTGGATGAAGTAAGACTTGAGTTTCTCTTGAGCAAAGTCAGGGGTGACACCTGCCTCACAGCCTAACCAGTAGGCAAAAGGTTCCCTCTCTATCTTTTTGTTGCGAGGTAGTGAATACCTCACAGGGGTTGGATCACAGAGGAATGTACTGTTGTTCCTCTTCCACCTACCAGTGACTAGCTGGTCCCATCTTCCAACTGTAGAGAAGATGTTTTGAAGCATACTCTCTGCTTCAGCCCCTTGGTACTTAAGCTTGACCAAGTTGACCCAGTACCAAATGTCAGCATCATCGATGTTTACATATAAACCTTCTGTACAAAGGTTTCAAGGAATTTGTTACGGGCTGATCCTAACGAAGGGTTCCGAAGCATGACTGAAGTAATGAACGAAGTCACACTAAAGAACGAAGGGTTAGAACCAAAGGACTTGGCTTCAACATTGTGGGTTGCACCTTCTCGAAATGTACGTGTCCTTAATTTGGAACAGATTAGAACCAACAATATAAGAGTGGATTTGAATACCAAAGTTCCGAACAAAGTCCAAACGAAAGTAGGACTTCAGAGTAAGATCAAAGGTTCGAGGTGAAGTTTGTAATTGATCTTGAAGGTTTGTATTCGGTTCAGAGGTAATAGAGGTCTGAAGTGTATAGAGAAGAATGAGCACTAGGCTCGAGTATAGGAATGATATACACTAGGTCTATAAGGCTAATTTCCGACTAGAGAAAACTAGCTAAGATATATGTACTTATATACTATAAGTCCATGGATGAAAGCGGAAGGAAGTATTACAAACAAATAAGTCAAATGCGGAACAGAGCACAACATAAAGTGATAGAACAATGGGTATATGCATATTGTCAAATAGTGAAGGTTCGGGGGAATGTATAAATGAATAATGTGAACGATTGAAAAGGTATGATGGACAAATATGCAATAACGAATATAAGTGAACAGAGGATATGTCATGAGAACAATAAGCAAACAGAAATATGCCATAAGAAAAGATAAGTGAACAGAAACAATACAAATGAATTGGAAATGAATGTGATGAAGTGTCACCTGTTGGAATAGAAGAAGTATCGAGGACCAATTGTGCCAGGTCTGGGGAAGACTAATAATAGTCTTATGGAATAGTGGAGCGGATAGTGTGATAGAATGAGGTAGGTGGTGGTTGGCGTGTGTTCGTCCTGAGATGATCGTCCCAGTGATTGTGCATAGTTTGTAGGAGTTGTGTATATGTTCGTGGATGATCAGTGGGCTGAACCATGGTGCTGATAATTTCAGGGCGGCTTCGTGGTTGCTTCTGCGGAAGTGCCTTGAGTTATGGACTAGGACATAGTCGTCGACTTTGAAGGGTTGTGGGCATGTGTATTTGTCGAAATATTTCTTGTGGCGAGCTTGTGAATCACATATAGTATCTAGAGTTTCGTCACAGTTGGTGTCCAGGAAGGTGAAATGTAATCCAACTTCTGGGTCAAGTTTGATGAGGTCGTCAATGTCAAATGTGTCGTCTATGATACTGAACATGACTTTGCGTGGGGTAGTGCCGAGGACGGGGGTTATTCTGTCGTTAAGTATACATAGATCTTGGGATAATAATAGTGGCCACTTCTTTGAGAGCTCAGTGTTGATGATGGCGGATGGTTGTGGGGTTTCGGTTGAGCAGAGCTTGGCGAGGATGTTGAGTAATAATCCATTTTCTCTTTTGATGAGACCGTTGCAATGTGCACTGTATGCAGGTGCTGTGCAATGTGTGATGGTGTATCTGTCACATATGGCTGCAAGTTCACTACCTTTGAAGTGAGGTCTGTTGTCGGTTAGAGTGTCCTTGGGTGGCTGAATTCTTGGCAAATAGATTTGATGGCAATGGTGCTGGTTGCACTTGTTCCTGCTTTCTTCATCGGGAAGGCCCAGGTGAATCTAGTCATGTAATCCACCACTACGAGGATTTCCTTCATCCCTTTATCTCTGGTTGGCATTTTGAGATAATCAGCCATGAGCATGTCGAAAGGGCAGAGGCAGATAGATAATGGGTTTGAGCAGAAAGTTGAGGTGTTGGGGACTGAAAGCTTGACACCATGCACAATTCAGTGGAATTGTTGTGGCGTCGCAGTACATATGTGGCCATTGTAGTCGTGGGTGTAACTCACCTAGGAGGAGGTTGCGGCCCAGTGGGTCTCATTGTGAAATTGTTTCATCTCACATACACCTTCGGTTCTGGGGATGCACTTGACCTTATTGGAACAGCCGGGTTGGATAGTCCATAGTCGATTGTTCTCAAGAAAGTATGAGCTGGCAAGCTTGGCCATGTCCTTCCGCTCTGTTTCGGACATAGTATCATGTACGGATAGATCGGTTAGCCATTTGATAATGGTGAGATGGGGGTCATCCTGGAACCTTGCCAGCAATTTTTGGTGGTCCGGCATCGGCTGAAGGTTGAGGCATTGGTTTGTGATGTGATATGAGTTGTTTATGATGCCCTCCTGGGTCTCCCATCCAGGGTCCAAGGGTCCAGTAGGTGCTGGTTGCGAGAGTATGGCCCATCTTGATATGCTGTCAGTGGAGTTTGACTTACCTGGACAATGTACAAAATCTCTCATGTGGAAAGAGAGGATGTATTCTTTCTCTCGCATGTACTTTGTGAGTAAGTCAGTGTTGTGCAAGAGGCCCTTCACTGCTTGGCAGTCGGTGACTAAGATAACGGGTTCATTGAGAATAAATTTGCGGAAAGCTTCAAACATGTATTTGAGGGCACTGAGTTCTAGGTGGAACAAGTGTGAGTGGTGTTTGGAGGGGTGGTTCAAGTGTGAGGTGAAGGTGATGGGGTGTAGGGTGCATTGGGTGGAGCTGTCAGTGTGGACATTCTCATGCCATTGGGCTAAGAATGCACCGTTCCTGATTTTGCAGGTGTCTGCACCTACAATGAAGGGACGTCCATCGTATATGGGAGCGTGGCGGGTTGGTGCGGTTGTCAATGTGGTTTTCAGGTGTGCAAAGATTGTGTCGTGTGTGGTTTTCCATTTATCCTTTATATTGGTGTTTTCCAGTGCCATCTTGTAAGTGTGGGATTTACCCTTGGTGCCATGCAGTAGTTTCTTGTGCTCGATGCCTCGAATGAGCTCATATAGGGGTTCGGCAGTTACGGCAAAGTTGTGTAAGCTGGGGCGGAAGTAGCTGATGGTGCTCAAGAAGCTGAGAACACCCATCGTGGTTGTGGGTATCGGCCATCGTAATATAGTTGCCACTTTCGCGGAGTCTAGTGACAGGCCGTCTTTAGATAGTGTGATGCCTGCCCATAGGAGTTCTTGTACGAATAGTTGCATTTTTGATGGGGAGATGGATAAATCGTCTGTTCTACATCTTTCGAATGTCTTCCGTAACTTCATGAATAACAGTTCAAATTCGTCGTCAGCTAAGCAGACCTCATCCATCTGTGTCTCCATCTTGCTGCCGATCATGTCTTTGAAGGCGCGCTTGATCATTTTGTGCGCCGTGTTCCCTGCACCTGTGAGGCCAAAGGGCATACGGATCCAAGAGTATAAGCCTTGGTCTTCCACGCGGAAGGCAGTGTATGCCCAGTCAGATTTCCTGATAGGACAAGCGTGCTATGCAGTGGCTAGGTCTATTCCAATATATAGTTTGTGACTGGCCATCTTGCTCTGTTTTGCGGCTAAGTCTCCTGCTGGGAAGGTGGGTACTTTTGTTATCGCATTCAGAGCTCGGAAGTTGTTACATAGTCACCAATTGGAGCTGGAAGTGTTTGAGGGTGGAGGTACTAATAGTGCGTCATCTGGGGATTCGGGGTGGGGGATGGCAGAGTTGGCTGCTTTGCATGTGGCATTGGCCAGGATGTGTAGCTGTTCCTGCATGTAGTGGTCATCTTTAGAGGGTTTTGGAGCTAAAATGATGGGGTTGATACATTTGACCTTGTCATATGAGATTTGTTTGATGATTCCTGCTTCTTCCAGTTTATCGACTTGCCAGTATAGCCATTCACGTTGTGAGGGTGTGAGGGGGCTTGTTGTTTGTTTCATTGTCCTTGGGAGCCAGGCATCTTGTGGTACATTGATCCAGTGTTCGGTATGTTGGCTGGGCTTAACTTCAGATAACGTCAATGTGAAGGTGTCGGCGAATTCCCTTATGAGGTCCTCAGTGCACTTGCGTTGGGGAGGTTTGATGGATTCACCAATTTTGATTGCGTATAGGATGTTGTCTATCCGTTCCTCACTGAAGGTATGTTCTTTACCATGTATTGGTTGCATTGCCTGGATCAAGGTGTGTGTCTCCTTCCTCTCGGGGAGTCGCTCATCATCATAGATGCCACACCCTTGGAATTGTTGCAGCAGGGTTTTGGTGTCCATTTGTAAGCATGGTGTGTATATACCTTCAAGTAGCTCCTGTTTGACTTCCTTGGCAATGTTGGGTGGGTCGGTGTTCGGGGTGGTTGTGGTGGTTGTGTGAGGGTTGGGGTTTGGCAGGTTGGGGGTTGGCAGGTTGGGGGGGAGGTCCTGTCGAAGTGGAGAGCAGTTAGGGATTTTGATGCAATGAGGTCCAATCTTGAAGATCAGGGAATCATCATTATAATCGTGTATTGCCCTGGTGGTTGCGAGCCAGGGTTTGCCAAGTAGAACCTCGAAGGCACCGTGTGAATTAAGGATTTCAAATAGAATTGTCGTGGTGATGCCATCAATGTTGACTTATAGTAAAATAGAACTGATTGATCTGATGATGTGACTGCTCCCCACTTGTGTGCCAACACGAGAAGGTGTGGGGGTGCCTAGGAATTCTTGGTGTTGGGCCCAGAGGGATGAATCAATTGCACATAGTCCAGATCTGTCGTCAATAGTAGCTTGGATTCACATTGGTCGAATACCAATGATGTCGGTGTGTGTAATAAAAGAGAGTTTGAAGTGCTCGAGATCCTCACGATTCTCACATAAATGTATAATCTTCATCTTAGTCTGGTCATTTAATAGAACACTATTCCGGCGAGTGCACTCTGTGAGTAAGTGTTGGAGTTGGTATACTGGGATGGGAACAATCGGGTATTGGGCAATATGCAATGTATTTGGAGCTATTGATTTACAACATGGGTACAGTTCTGATAAAGAGTAAGCATCGGTGTGGTCATGTGTGGTCTGGAGGCATGTTAGTTGGTCTCCTCACAGCACCTGGTTCCATGGGGAGACTGGTGTATATTGTTGATCCCATGTGTTGTGGGAGATGGCGCCAGGATTCAAGTGTCACCTCCATTGCCATTTCCCGCCTGTGGTTTGGTGTTATCGATGTAAGTTTGGACCAGTGAGTCGTGTTTGTAGTTGTGGGTCTGGTATGCAGGGCTCTTGTGCTGGAAGGGTTGAAAATCGTAAATCTGTTGGTGGGGTGTGTACTGGGGTATTGCTTCATAGTGGTATAATGGTGTTGTGGGATATGGGGGTGATTCATACGGAGGTGAATATGGGTTTTCATAAGTGGGGAAGGGTGGGTTCTTAAAATTGTGGGGTTCATGTCATAGATGATGCCGGCTTTGACTAGGTTTGCAGTGTAGTTCCTTATGGGGATTCGGGGGTTAACACGGATGCTCATGGTGACTAGGTGGCGATATGTTTGTTCTTTTTTGGATAAAGTGGGGTTCTGTGTGCATATAGGATCCATTCGATTATGGCCGGTTTTCCCGCACAGCCAGCATTTGTTGCTTCCGGGTGTGGGGAGGCCGGGTGTAAGTGGGTATTTTGTTTCGATGGTGGGGTGAGTTTCCTTGCTGTATCAGGAGTCCCATGTGTGGATAGCAGTCATGTATAGTCGGAGGCCATTGGGGTTGTTGGTAAATGATGTAGGTATGGGTGGTGTGGCTGCAGATGCGAAGCGAATAGGGGGTGAAGCGGGAGGAGTGGTGTATATTGTAGCTGGTGCATTGGCAGCAGCATGGGAGTGGATCTGTTGTCCGTTGAGGATGGGGCCATAGTGTTGTGGGAAGGGGGCAGGTTGGGGTGGGGGGGTGTAGTATGGCAGGTATGGTGTCAGTTGGAACGGTGCAGGTTGGTTTTGTGGGGTTCGATTGATAGATGATTGTAGGGGGTTGAGTTGACTTTGGAGGTCTTCATGCTCCTTAGCATGTTCTTTAATGTGGCAGGCGATGTCATGGTGGTCGAGTTTCAGAAGGTTGTTGCATAAAGTTGAGAGTTTGGGGCCGAGGCCACCGCCTGAGTGAGGAGTACTCTGGTTGTGGATGATAGAAGGCAGGTGGCTATAGGCTTCGGCGCCTTTGGATTCATCACTCATTGAGAGGATGCGATCCTCGTAGTATCAAAGTGTCTTGACGAATCAGATGGTCTCCCATGTCAGTGCACCATCCTTGTCAGTAACAGGATTGGTCAGTTTCGAAAGTTCTAGATGGAGGGATTTGAAAGTATTAAGCTCAGTAGTCTCTGATGTAACTTCTTCTGGTACAGGTGTGGGGTAGGCTTTGATCCATTTTGTGCAGAGTAGGGCCCAAGTGTTCTTGGTGGTGTCGTTGAAGGAGTTAAAGCAGCGGTCAGCATTGCCACATAAGCATAGGCGAAAGTATTTGCATCAGCGTATGTCGTCAGTCCATCCAGCTTTCATGAAAAAGGACTCCACATCTTTGAGCCATTCATGTTCATTTTTGTTGATCATGCCTGCAAAGGGGCTAACCTTGGTCAAAGTCATAGCGGGGTAGGAAAGTGGTTGCGATGGGGGAGGTAGAGGATCATTATTCGTTATTGAGTTGTGTTGGTTGGTATGAGGTAGGTACCAGTTAGTGGGTATGTTAGCACTGGCAGACTGGGGACATTCAGGTATGCGGAAGCGGTCTGTTTCAGGTGAGGGAACAGATGACAAATGGTCGGGTGATGATTCGGGGCTCGTGCTTCAGGATAGACTAGTCGAGCTTATGTTGGATGGGGTGTTTATTCTCGGAGGGGATATTATAGATAGGGGGGAGTCAAGGCTGAGAGTACTGATTACTTGGGCAGAGAAGTATGATAAGTCAACAGGTTTATAGAATCTCCGTTGAGTCTGTAGTGGAATTTTGACTGGGGAGCAACTGGGTACGAGAGTAACTTTGAGTTATTGATAGGTTGTGTCAGTGGACACAAGGTGGTCGGCAAGTGTTAGTGGACACCGGGTTTTCAGTGGTTGAAATGAAGTTCTCCCAATACAAAGGAGGAGGAGCTGATAGGTGGGAGTTTGATAAGGTGGATGATGAAGAAACAGCTGTTCTTGTAAATGAGTCTAGTGACACGAACTGTGTCAGGGTCGAAGCAGTTGGGTTTGGTCTTGGCTTTGAGTATAACAGTCGAGTTGTGGAAAAATCGGCAGGCATTGTGAAAGGTATTCACATAGCTTAACAGTTGTGATTGGAGTTTGGGTGTAACGGCTATAAGCTGTTATATATATATATGTATATACTCGTAATATAATACATGTCTAATAACTAATGTATATTAGTTATATGCGCTACATCATAGATGTGGCTATTATTAGTGTGGACACCATAAGTGTCCACAACGGCTTGTATTTAGCATGCCAGCACATTAGGCACTGGCATATATCTTTTTACCACACGCCCTGTACTACTTTACTCTTAATAAACAGAGTTCAGTTAGTTTGGTGTGAACAAGTAAGATATACCAACTGTTATATCTTTTTTAACTTTCTCCTGAAAGTTCGGTATTCACGGACAACATAGTTGTACGGTAGTATTTGGTATTCAATGGGCAATTACCTTGCATGGAAGTACCACGGGTTAGAACTATCTAAAAACTGAAAGTTCTGATATTTATCACACAACCCGTTGTGTGATTTGTATCTGGTATTCAATGTGCCAGACAGCACAGCAGTACCATGGATTTTGAACTAGAAGTCAAAACCGCTATTTATTTGTAGTTCTACAAATAAATACATAGACCACAATGAGTCACCACCGTGGTCCCAGGAGAACGTGGGCAGAAGAGCTGTCCGCGGCTGATATTGAAGACAGCGAGCCCACTACAGGGCTCACTACGGGGGATTTGACGAATTCCCCATCTCCCTCTGTTGACCCCCAACAGAGCCCGCGAATGCTCCCCTTGGAGCATCCGGATGATCCACATGCGACTGCATATGGATCACAGACTGCACCCAGTAGGGAGCAGTTGCCTAGCAGAGGAGGTATGCGTCCCCGCACTGCCCCTCAGGGCCTGAGCCCCAGCCAATTGGCAGGAGTGTCAGGGACTGCCCACCGGGGCAGTCATACCCCACCGAGAGTGACTTCTATCACAGCCACTCAGGGACGTTATTCCCCACGGGGAATAACCCACAGATCAGAGTCATGCAGCGACTCTGGACAAGTATCTCCTACTGGAGGAGATACCACTGAAGACTTCTTTATCAAAGGTAGCGAAGTCATAGTACTCCATCAGGAGTACTCAGAGTTTATCACTCTGAAGGACAATGCCGAGATTGTCCTAGCCGAAGCCATGGAGGCTACGGAGCGGCTGAATACGGTATTCAGCTGAGTCAGGGCATCCATGAGTAGGATGTCCCCGAGAATGAAGGAACTGTTCTCAGTTCCTTCCAATCAAGCATCAGGTAAGACGCTTGAGCCTGGTAATAACCGGGCACATGATAAAGCAGCTGCTCAAGCAGCTACTCAGTGTATCATAGCCCAAACGGCTATGATGGATCCAGCTCCCAGTTTAGGAGCTGAGGAACCGCGTGAGAACTATGCGTTCTCGCGTCCCTGGTGACTGATACTCCCAGGCACCTCTCTCCCGGAATATCCCTGAGGATATTCCCCATGCTGCTCATGGTGAGCAGGGTGAGGACTCACAGCTGAGACACGGCCGTGAGGTGCATACTGTGTATGCGCGCGACACACCCGAAGCACGGGTGAGGGACACGTCACGTGCGTGACTGGCACGTGACATACGCGTGACTGAACGCATGCGTGTGAACTCAACAGAGTCCACACGAAGGAGATGTGACATGTCTCCCACTAACACTCAGCGCGAGCCGGTGAGTGTTACAACGCATGACAGACCTAGTCTGTCAGCAAACCGAGTGATTCAGGGAATCCCTGAATCAATTGAACATTCTAGACATTCAATAACAGAACCACAAAGCATTGACATGAATGCTTTGAGAGAAGAGATCAAGGCAACGATCTCTGCAACTATCAAAGAGAAGTTGCGCTCAGATGCAGACAGTGTGACCACTGTCTCCCAATCTATGCAGGCACTGGACTCAAATGCCCAGTACTGGAGCGACCTTAGTACTAAGGCCACGAGATGTAGCCGTTGAGCACTTGAGCTACAACTCAAGTTGGCTGAAGAAAAGGTTAATAACCTTTACATGAAGAAGCACCTGAAGAGGCGCTTCTGGAGGCTGCTCGGGAAGTGTGTAGCATACACTTCCAATTAGACCAGAGCTCAGGTTTGCGTGAAGCTGGGTTAATGCCTGAACAACAAGTACAGTTCAGTGCAAATACTGGAAGGAACATTGTCAGTCCATCCAGGAATTATGGGCCCAACCCCATAATTGAGTCGCATATACCCCAATCTGAGGTAAATGCACAATTCGGCTGACAAAGCACTCCTGCTTTGTCTATCAATGCACAACTTGATGGTGCAGTGGTCAATATGACCTCTAAATACAGCAGTATTCAGCAGATGGTGAGGCAGGTGTTACAGAATGCCTCACTGGAGGATGAGCCAGAAAAATCCTTTCTGGCTAAAGCTGGTGTTAAGATGGGAAACCCTCCCACTTACGGCGGTGAGCGCAACCTAGAGAAGTTTGAGAACTGGGTTGCAAGTATACTTCGATTTATGTCGATGTACAACTTGCTCGGACCTCAAGCAAGTAAGATTCAACTTCAACTCTTGGGTCAGTGTTTAACTGATGAGGCCCAAGAATGGTTCTACCGGCAGGTAGAGTGGTTTGATCGAGAGGTCAAACACTGGGACCTGGAGTCTGTTCTGATGGGACTCCAGAAGTGGTTCATGCCGACATTGTCACTGAACAAAGTGGTGATCAGTTATGACCACCTCATGCAAGGTTCTATGAATGTGCAACAACTGCATCAGCAGTTGACTAAACTGGCAAAACAAATGGTGGAGTTGCCAGATGCGTATTCATACGGGAGACGGTTTATGAATGCATTGAAACCTAGCATCAGGGAAGAAGTCCTGGGTAAAGGTTTCACTGCCGAGTTCAGCAAGATTGATGAACTCGTGGAACAAGCTGTAATCGTTGACAATGCAAAACATTACACTTCGGGTTACAACAGTAACCAAAGCAGCGCTTATGCCAATAAACCTGCTACTGTTGATCACAAGCGTGTTCAACAATCAACTACTCTCAATAG